>SMLS01066266.1:0-63183 GCA_004785975.1 Popillia japonica | reverse complement strand
GTGTGTGTGTGTGTGTGTGTGTATATAAAACTCGTGAGATTCTCGTTTCCTAACATAAATATTATCCTATCAAGTTGAATTTGGTTTTATTCCAATACGTGAGTCACTAATATTACGTATGCCATTGTGTCATTGCAAATTTTAACTTAAACATAAACGTAGCGTAGAGCTTCGTACTATTCGAAGTAATAGGGATTTAAATTAGCTGGATCGTGCATCAAATCTTAACCTACGATCGTGTGCAACAATCGGATGTACCACTTTGGTACGTGGCCTGTTATTCCCTGTACAAGAGCTTATAAGTGCACTTATGGAAGTGCCTAAGAGGATACTCGCTGAGTAGAGTAGACGAGACGTGTTAGAGCTGTTTCGAATGTAGATGCATTTCAATAAATATAACAACGTGTGTATGTATGCACTTACAATGTATGTATGTAGATATGTAAACGTTTTGTATTAAAATGTGATGAACACGTATGGTGTTTGCTGGGTATAGGATTCGTAGCTTGTATTAAGTACGTTTGCGCATATTCTCTTGAATGCATATTAATGCCGTGTTTGTGGATAAGCAAGTATAGATAAGAAGTTACAAATGTGAAATGAATATTAAAGAGAAGTTAGATGCTTGATACGCGAGATACAATTGTAATCATGCACAGCATAAATTAAAAATAAATAATTGCAACACGCTAATAGTAAAAAGGTAAACAAAAAAAATCACTTGAAAATTCTATCCAACGCTCTTAATACTCGCATTCACAGCAGTACCATAATATCTAACCGCGTTGTATATATGTACAGCATCCATCGGTTTTCTGTAGCATTGCATACAGTTTTCCCGGTAACCTTTGCTCCCCATTAAAAATTTAATACCGCCCTTATTGTTCCGAACAGTTCCGGTAACGGAATTACTGTTTACAAAGCATTTATACATCCGTAGAATGCTTGTTTATATTTTGTTTTTTACCGGATTCGCTATTTCACTTTTTATTATCTTATTTCAGTGCGCGACGGGGTACAAAAGAGCGATACCGGCATCCCGATTAGGATGGTTAATTTATTTAGACTGTGCGCTTTCCATTGCGCTTTGTCAGCGCTTTTTGTCCACATCCACGCCAACCCAGCCAGTTGTATGGGTACAATAATGAAAGGGAGTTATAATCGTCAGGGTGACTATTTACATTTCGCGCGGGTTTTTAGTGTTCCTGTTAGACGTGTAACTACCGGTGAAAATTGGACAAAATCTAAAATTTATTCCGTTAATCGGACAACATACTATTCCATGTACGATATTATTAACACAATAAATTTTAAAAAGTATTCATATAAGATTGTTAATCATAATTGCAATTCTAATTAGCGCTAAAACTCATAAAAGTTAAAACCGGATTAAAACTATACCTTTTTGAAGATATTAATTTTGAAGCGAAGACCGCAGAATTTTAATATTAATGAAAAAGTTTTTAAATTTACGTTTATTTTATGGACTATGAAACGCGTTTCCCAAGTCTAATCGCCAACTTTAAAGCTCTCACTAGAGCTCTAGTTGGAAGTATTTCCGCTCAATTAATGACCTATATGCATAGTAAATTTTCCAGTACAAGACCGTAATTAAATTTGACTACACGCTCACCTATCCACTGACTAATACAAAGGTGTAACAAAATAATTAAAAATCGATTTTAATTTGCAGAATTCATTCTGCACATACAACTATTATTTGACCTATTATTAACTAATTAGTTATTGTAACGCAAATTTTTGTTATCTATATCATTTCGTAAAATAATGTACAGCTTTTGCTTTTTAATAGTTGTAATTTTGTAACTTTTTCACAAATGGACCAATGGAGGCATTAAATAGACATCATTTTAAATCACTTGAAAACATTAGCAAAAATAGCCACATCCATTTGCCAATACGTTTCCACATTTTAGGACACACTATGTGTTCGTCTACAAGTGTTAAGCGTAATAAAATGCCTAGAGTTCGAACACGTTAAAATTATCACCGTGTTAGTGACTTTGACAGAGATAGAATTGTTGCCTAACGCGAAATTGGCCGTCGTCTTAATTATGCTGCAATGACGGTAATCCGTGTGTGGACAGAAGAACCCGAAAAAGATCAACTGGTTAACTGAAGCATTCCGCAGAGCGTCAAGATAACTAGATCTACGAGACCGTTTTACTACAAACACGTCAAATCGCTGACCAATGCTTTGGAGAAGAATATAGACCTGTTACTATGCGTACACTATATCGCTGCATTCGAGCCTTTGGACTTTTTCATACCGTCCACGAATACCTACTTCCTTTAACTGGGGACCACTGTCGTCAACGCTTGAACTGGTGCAGAGAATGGCAGCATTGGGATGCAGAATGACATAATGTCGTCGTCAGCGGCGAATCGCGTTTGTATCTACATAGGTACGCACAATGGCCGTAGAAGGGTACGACGCCGGCGTGGACATCGACGCGATATTGCGTTTCCTGTTGAGAGGCATGTACACAAGACTATTGGAGTAATGGTTTGGGGGGCTATTATTTATGGGCAGTATGGCAGCTGCACGTTATGCTGATGATGTCCTACAAACCACTTTACTACCTTATCTAGATGGCCGACCACACGTCCCTTTTCAGCAAGACAATGCACGTCCCCATATTGCTCGTCGAACTATATAGACTTTCTCGAAGAAACAGGCATTATCGTTTTGCCGTTGTCACTCCATTTCCCGGATTTAAACCCCATCGAACATGTGTGGGATATTATGGGGAGGAGACTGACCACCTTGCATCATTGTCCACAAACTTTGGCGCAGTTAATCAACGATATTCAAGTTGCTTGGAATGAAGTGCCACAAGTAGATATTGACCATCTCATTTTGTCGATGCCTAAACGTGTACTCTTCGTGTTATATGTTAATAAAACTTCTTGCAAATGTTATTGCTTCGTTTCTGTCACTGAGTATATTTTAATATCCTAACAAACGGTATCCCAATACTTACGTATTTAAGAATTTCCGAAAAATTTTAGAAAAATTGTATATTTCATCAAATAATATTTTTCCCTTGGGTTATTTCTACACTGAGAAAACTGTGACAGCAAAACATTTTATTTAGAAATTTATACTTATGAATAGTATAAATTGTATTAAAATTACGAACACTGTGTTTAATGCCCAACAACAATTTTGTTGCTAAAATCTTAAAACAAAATGTTTTAAGATTAAAACAAAAGGTTTGCTACATTTGATGAAATTTTTAAATAAAAATTATTTACAACATCTAGCAAAACTAGTTCATTGATTTTTAAAAGTATTTATATTGGTTTTTAAATAAAGGTAGTTTCAATTTATGCACGTTGAAATACTAATGAAATGAGAGAGAGAAGGTTTAAGGCGCTCGTACGTAAAAAGAATGAGATGCAGTATGACGCGGTCTTCGTATTTGTGAAAAGGTTTTGTAAATCTGTTAGTACAAATTATTGCTAATTGTAGTACAAGCAATTTACTTAAAGTTACTATAAAATATAGTAAATTGAAGTATAATAGGTACTTAATTTCCAGGAATAAATTTATTGTTAAATTTAGTATGCTATGTTGCTGTCCTATATACAGCAATAAATTATACTAAAATGCAGTATATTTATACTTATAAATACTATAAATTTTTCTCCGTGTACAGATGCGCATTCTTTGCACAAAATTATCAGTACCTCTGTCTGCCCTTCAATTCCAGTTTGCAAAAACCCCAGAAAGAATAGCAGAGAAGAATCAGATACCGCCAAGTTGAAAGACAATGAATATTAAGATTGTGGGACACAATGTAGCCAGAAAAACGTGATCTAACGAATGCGATGCAAATGCTCGCCGTATGAGAATGGCATATTATCCAATTGGAGTATTAAGAAATAGCTAAATATATTACGGTAGCGTTCACCATTAATATTTATCGTTTGAGCGTCGGGATTGTCATGAAAAAATAGTCCATAACCTCGTCATTTCAGAATGTACACCACGCTATTACTTTTATGTATTTAATGTATTTATTTATTTATTGTTTGTTTATTTATTGTACATAACAGACAATTCAAATCCAAATAGTACATACAGTTACTTAAAAGATACACACATATCTAACCTAAACCATGCAATGCCAGAAGTACAACATTTAAATAATCAAAACTATTAAATAATAGTGGTTCTTACAAAACTAAATAAATTAATCACATAAATTCTGATTACACCTAGCCAAGTGTGATCGCGGAAGCCCATCCCATGATACACAAAGTATGCATGAATCATACCGAGTTAAAAGTTTGATTTCGAATGAACGTCGTAAACGAGCTATAAGGAATGTGATACAGATCAATATCAGTCAAGACGTTCAATTCGACAAGGAATCTGTCCAATGGATTATTCTTACCATATTCAGTTCGATGGAAAGAGATGTAGTTTCTGATGATCGGAAATGAAAAGATGGTAACGGAAGACGTACAGACTCTACCAGCTGTGGGCAGTCAAAACGATTGTGAAGAATCTGGTATCCAAATTTAAGAATGGAGAATATACGACGATTTTCTAAGGAGTCCATGTTAAATATTTTGAGCCTTTCGTTATAGCTAAGGACGTTTTTATTAATGTGTAATTTTAATAATAGAAAATTAACTAATTTTCTCTGTATACGCTCAAATCTATTAATATGAACGCTATAGTAAGGCGACCAAATCACACAGCAATACTCCAGCACAGGTCTGACCATAGACTTAAACAAACTAATGATGGCAAACACATTGTTAAAATCAAAGCACATACGTTTGATAAATCCGCATAGGTTCATTGAACGGGAAACAATGGAATTAATGTGAGAATGAAATGTGAAGCAGCTGTCAAAAATAACTCCCAAATCCTTGACCTCGGTCACTCGACATAATGGGATATCTTCTAACATGTAATTGAATACCACTGGGGAAGAACTCTTGGAGAAAGAGATAGCTTGACATTTGGATATATTAAGCGAAAGATAGTTATTAGAGCACCACTGAACAAGCCTATCCAGATTATGTTGTAGTAGTAGCATTCCGTTATAGAAGAAACAGCTGCAAATAATTTTAAATCGTCCACATATGCCATTACTCGAAGAAGATGTTAATGGAGTTTCTTCACTTATACGAATACATATTTTCGCTTCCTCAAATCGTACAACTCTATTTAAATAATTAAGCGGAGGTGAGCTTCTTCGGAAGCGATATTTTTACTAGAAATTTCTGCATTACCTACTCCTAATCAAATGAAGCGAACACATGGACACATCCGCCATATACAGGTTTTAACTGTTTTATTAAACAAAATTTGGTGTAGACAGCTTCTTTTATGTTTGGATATTGAGATTGACGACATACTAACATTATGTCATGTACTCTACCAACATTTTCATCGAATCGAGTGCTACATGAACGGATACACAGCTTCAAATCAATAAATGGCCAGTAACCTCAAATTTCACAATAACGAAGTTTATGAAGTAGGTATGTTATTACACTGTTAATCCTATGTAACAACCACAGTATTAGAGGCATTCGATATACTACAGGGCACTAGTTCACTCAGAATACAACTAAGTTCTTCCAACACACTAAGTTGCCATTTAAAAAAATCGTTTACAAGCTCCACAAATCTAGTAAGACCCAAAATAAAGCCCTAAAGGACGGCAGTAGTTACTTCCCAAGCTTTTAACGATCGAGTTAAGTTTATAGGATAGCTTCCCCATTCCTAAGAGCAGATGCACTCCAAACGTCAACAATTTTGCTAATAGATAAACCAGTAGAATAAGCACATTTATTGCTTTTGATAAATTAGAAAATATACGAATGTAATGATTCATCATAATTTAAAACCATATGAGCGCTAGTTATCCAAATTAACTGTAACTAATACGACTTATGAACGGATACAATGGCGCAGATAAACGTTAAGTGCTTACGATCAGGCAAAACGGTAAAAAAATATTCAATGTCAATGTCAAATATTTTTCGGTGTTCTGTATTCCTACATTTCATCAAAATCAGTGACAAATAGTTAATTAAATGCTTTTAGTGATAAGAAGCTTCCTCTGTTTACTTTATTGTATCGTTAACGAAGTCACCTATACGAATTGGGTTGATAGGTTAAGAGACATCTTGGGATAAGTAGCAATAAAAATGTTTAAAGTTTCATGCTCAACAATTAAAAAAGCCAGTGAGTTTGGAAGATCATAATGAATAAAGAATAAATAGTTTCGCATATGAAGAAACTGCAACAACTTAATCTAGAAGAAAGATAAGAAAATTGCAGATTTCCACTGGTTAGATTTATTTTTATGTAGACATTCGAATAAATAATATATGTATTTTTATGACTTTTTAACTTATCTTATTATCCAGATAGTTTTTCCACTTGTTTCAAAATATCTTAAATTGTCCACTATATTGTAAACATAATCCTATATATCACTGAATTTCTTTGTCTGTAGGTAATTTTGTTGATAGGCATGGCTAGTTATTTATTTATAATTTAACACTAAATAAATGTCAATTTTATTCCACTGAAGAAGTTGTTACGAAAACCAGATTATATATATTGTAAAGGTTTTGGAATAAATTTGACTTTTGTTCGAATTGTAACTGTTATCATTGACCTAACAAGTGGAAAAACAATCTGGATAATAAAATTCGAATAAATAAAAAAGAGTGGACAGACAAATCAGGAAACATTTATGTCAATTACTGGACTTCCACCTAACCATAAATCGGGCTATGTTTTAGCAGCATCCTCAAGTATCTATAGCGAATACAGTCGCAGTAGAAAAGGCCAAGTTATTACCATCAAAGCATGGTAACTCTATGCCCTCAGAAATTGGCGTACACTACATCTTGCACACATCACATTGAGGCTTCTTGTTCGTAATCTTGTACCTTCCTACCGTAAGGTGTCAGGTAATTTGAGTTGAGGTTATTCATTCCTTCTCGTGTATTTCTCTCTCCATAGTTTTCTGTTTTTTCTTTCTTCCTTTATTCCTTCCCATTGAATCCCTCGTTTTTTGGCTTGTTCTCTTACTTCCCCTTCCCATGTTTTGAAAGTCTTCCCTCTGGCATTCGGCAAACAATCCGAACCATCTAGTTTTCTCCTATTTTGTCGTTTACGGGCTCTATTGGTAGTTGTTGTCTAAATGTTTCATTTCTTATTTTGTCTCTCCTTGTTTTGTTTTTAATCTTGCTGAGGAATCTCGTCTCCATTGCGTTTATTCTTGATTTCTGTTTTTCTGTGTCAACGTCCACCTTTCGCTACTGTATGTTATTGCGGGTCTAACTATTTTCTTTACTACCTCGGCTTTTATTTCCTCGTCAATTTCTCTTTTACTTAGGAATATCTTTTTCATTGTGTTGAATATTTTTGCTGCTTTTTGCATTTTTTCGTTTATGTCACTGTCTATTTGTCCATTTTTCTCTATGATCGTTCCCAAATATTTATGGTTTTCTACTGGTTCTATGCTTTGTACGTTTATTTTAATGTTGTGTGTTTTATTTCCTGTTGTGTGTTTTATTTCCTTTTGATATAATCATACTTTTCGTCTTATTTATGTTTATTTTCATATCTTATTCAGTTCATTTTGTAGTGTATTTAGGTTGTGTTGTAGTTGTTTGTCTGATTCCGCCAGGACTGCCATATCATCAGCAAACATGAGCTCTGCTATTTTTGTTTCTTTCATTTTCCAGTTTCCCAGCCCTAGTTTTTTCATTTCCTTCTTTGCTTCCTTTATTGCGTCGTCCATCACTGCCGTAAACAATAATGGGCTCAGCACGCATCCCTGTTTAACCCTCACTTCCGTTTTAAATTTTTCCGATATTTCATTATTTGTTCTTACGCAGTTTGCGCATCTTTGTACATTTCCTTCAGTATATCAGTATATCTATCCCCCTTTTTTCTAGTATTTTCCAAATGTCTTCTCTTTTTATTCTGTCGAACGCTTTTTCGAGATCGATGAAGCAAATGTGAATACCTTTGTTTTTCCTCAATGCTTTTCCACTTGCTTGTCGTATTATGAATATGGGGTCTTGGATGCTTCTGCCAGTTCTGAAGCCGCATTGTGTTTCGTCTATTGTATTTTCTATGTTTTCTCTTATCCTTTTCTTCATAATTCTTGTTAATATTTTTCCTGTTGTGGTTAAGAGGGTGATTCCTCTATAACTCTTGCAATCTCTTTTTCCAATCCTTCGGTATTATATTTGTTCTTATTGCTGTATTTAATATTTCAAGTAATTTCTCCGATCCTTCCTTTCCTAGGAATTTAATCATTTTTGTTGTCATCTTTTCCGGGGGCTTTCCCTATTTTTAATTTCGCTATCGCTTCTTGTAATTCTTCTTCTGTGATTTGTTTTATTTCCTGTCTGTTCTTATCTCTTTTATCTTCCTCATCTATTCGGCTTGTATTTATGCGGCTTCGTACAAGCTTTAAAAACTTTAGAAGCAGACCCCATAATATTGATATGCATACAACCTCCTCTACTTATGTCCATTGAATCGTGCCTTTTACTTATATTTTCAATGGTTGCAAAATTTCATCGAAATCTGTCGATAGCCATGTTAGGCGGCTATCTAACGATGCGCAAAAAGGCGGTTCAATTCTCTGGGAGCAATTTTTTCGGAGAAACATGTGCCAATCCATCTACCATTCGCTGTTAAGGGCAAAGTGATGAAAAGCGGCGCGATTGAAGACGTGTACAGGGAATAAATAAATTAAATTACTTTAATGCAATAGCCATCTTCAAAAAAAGAATAGACTGCAAGCAGAAAAAGTATTTTAAGTCCCTAAATGAATGTGTATCTACTGAGCTTTAATACTCTTTGGTCTACATATAGACACAATTCTTCGCACACTAATCTATTGCTTTCAACAACCATATCCACATATCAACATGTACATCCACTAATTAGGTATTCAACTCTACTAAAACCGTAAATATTGACAAGGAATCCTAAAATTCAGACAAAATTAATTTTATAATTTGAGGAGGGATTAGCAAACTTCCGTCCGTTTGTCGTTAACATCAACAAGGGCCTATCATCAAATGGTGTTTCGCAATTCAAATAAGGCCTATGCTAATACCGTATTGCTATAGGATCTAACAGAATATTAAATGAGTTAGTTCCATTTCCGCTCGGATTTTATACATGTCTTTCATTTCACAATTAACTTTAATGTAAATCTAACTATATTCGAATTCCACGATTTTGTCGGAAATTTTATATAACATGAATTTTTGTAAACGATCCTATCTTCAGAAAGTGTTATTACAACTCATAAGCAATAACACTTCGGTCAAGAACAGCGAAATGTCATTTCATATCTTCCCTTGCCTGAAAATGCTTTCACAGCGACCTCTACAAGCTATACTTGTATGTAATTTCTGAAGAAGTACCCCCGTGTTCTGCAGCTGATTGCATATTTTCAGCATGTATTCATATCCGTGTATAATACAACTAACACTACATCTGCTTATGCAGGAAGACCTTGTTAGGTGACGCGGACAACTCTTCTCTTATCGTCCGGGTTGTCGTTCTTCGCTGGCTGCATTATCGCTGCTGCTGTGTCGTTGTAACAGTCACTACGAGTCTGAGAATACATGCAGGACTTCCATGCAAATCACGCGATATTTTCATAAAACCCCAGCGTAAAATAAAGGAGCGAAAATATTAAAAATTTCAACAGTCAGCGCACGATACGATCGATAAACTGCAGCCGACATGGTACACGTGGAAAATACAGAGCTTGCTGTTTCATAACAGTTGCAACTCCGCGTATAACACCGGGTGTAATACATATTAAAAGTTTAATTAAATCATAACGATTTACAAAAAAAATTCTCAAATTATTAACATCTAGTCATCACCATATTTGTTTACGTAGTTCCTTATAAAGTATTAATCGTACGCAGAAAATTAGTCTTTGCTGTACCGTCCTAATTGATTCAATTGGAAAACTATTACAGTTAGTCTGCGGGACTATTTTATAGAAAATTTCATACACAATAATGAGGTTTTTTTAAAACATATGGGGTTCATCAAAAAGTAAAGGATATATTTTAAATTATTGCCGCTGGAGCCGATGTAGGTTCTCCACTTTCCCCGGTGGTTGCTAATTATGGAAGCTTTTGAAGTCATGGTTAAGGTACTTTGACGACACATTCATCGTCTGGCCTCATGACAAAGACACCCCTGCAACCTTCTTGAATTATCTTGACAGTCAACACTCTGACATCAAATTCACGATGGAGATTGAAACAAACGGTTTCATACCCCTTCTGGATGTATTGGTTACTCGTTCACAAAATGGTTACTTTGGACACTCTGTGTATAGGAAGCCATCATCATCCAGCACAAAAACAATCAGTTATCAGCTCCATTGTTTTTCGAGCATTTTCAACACGTCAAAGCCGCTCTCCTCAGAATGGATATAACTGCAGTAATATAAAAAGGCTCATAAACAGGTACTGTCATCCACGAATTCCTAAAAAGACACCCTACATTCACGACGTCACTGACCATATCGGGAGAATTCCTCGTAAGAAGAACATCAAAACCACTTTTAAACCATCAAACAAAATCCCTCAAATTCTTCCATCACCCAAGGATTCCCATCATGATATCTCCTACAAAGGCATCTATAAAATTACCTGTGATTGTGATGCGGCATTTATTGGGGAAACGGGACGCTCAATTCAAACCAGGATCAAAGAGCTCAATGATACGCTAAGACGCGGTTTTCAGCGTATTCAACCTTAGGTGAACATATCCTCGGCAAGGGTCACAAAATTTGCTTTGATCGGGCATGTACTGTAAGTAAGTCGCTACACAATTTTCCTCGAAGGATAAGGGAAACGATCGAGCATCTTTGGAATCAGCATTTTACAAAGTGATAATGGGAAGGAGTTTGCAATTAAAGTTGTCGAAGAAGTGTGTGCCAGAACTAAAAATTGTATACGGTAAGCCCCGACACTCTCAATCACAAGGATCCATTGAAAGAGCGAATTAAGATATCGAAAAGATGGTCCACAGATGCACCACAAAATTGACCGAAGGATTAGGCTAAATGCGGTTTATGAAAAACCGGGCATGTCACTCAGAAATAACTCGCAATCCTTATGAAGTAATGTTCCGTTGCAAAGCTATAATTGAATTAAATACTTATCTACCTTTAAACTTCTTGACTGATCATACGAAAGAAGAACTTGAATTAATATTAAATGAAAACATCAAACAAGTTATTAATGTTAAAGAAGTCGATAAATATGTACCACCAAGTTGTTAACGAAGACGATGTTAATTATAACAATCACATTGAAGACAACCAACTTGAGACGGAATGTGAAACACCAATCCCTAATATTGAAATCCAAAACAATACGAATTTGAATATGTTACCCCTATCAAACAGCTATTAAAACGAACGAGAAGTAGCTACCTTACTCAATACGAAAAAACAAGATATTGAAGAAGCCAGAACTTCAGCCAAACAATTTCTGGAGAGGCAAGCAGAGAAAATGTTAGCTTTGTCATCAACAAAGCAACATCCTGCTGCTAATAAAGGTAAGAACGAAGTGGTGAAAGTACCAGACATAAGCCGGGCCAAAAGTGATGCTACAAACGTAACAGATGTAATAATGTCGCTGGAAAAAGAGGGAATGTATAGGCTAGGTATTAAACATGGAATCTTAAACCAACTCTACACAAAAAATCAATTCACTATTTGCAAAGAAATATTTATTTCGATTAAAGTTCCAAAAGAATATGTTACCCTTAGGGAATGCGCAAGAAAGGAATCCTATTTAGGTTGCTAGAGATTTAAGCGCTACGATCGCACGGGAGATTGCACCTCTAATAGATGCAACTTATGTAACTCACAACGTCACACTAACAAAAAAATCATTTCCGCGAAATATCTAGTAAGCCATGCACTTTTTCCAAAAAACAAAAAGCTAATTAAATAGAGCTAGCAAAAGTGCAATTCCTTCCACATTTAACCGAATCTGTATCTGTTGTAGTTTTCAAGATCATCATGCTAAATATCGGAAAAAAACTTACCCTGTATACTAGATATTATTCATATCCTTAACAAATGACGCTAATGACTGGATTCTTTACTTTGACCGTAACATATATACCCCTGCAAAACAGCCATTTCCTGTCAGAAGATTTTTGCCTCTAGCGTGGCTGACACGTCCAGTTATCGTGACCTTCTGGTACCCCCAGCATTCAGTAACGTTTTTGCTTGGATTGGATTTCGCATTTGCACTGCTTATTGGTAGTGGATGACCACTGGCTATGTCCCGATTTTCGTGAAGAACCGTTGCGACTTGAATATCACCAACTCTTGGTTTTCTTAATCTTGACCATGTTCTTTAATTTTTTTTTATGCTTTCATTTGACAGGGCCCTGTTCTCAAACCCATTCTGGTGCGAAACCTTCATAATACAGCAGTGTTTCCCATAGATGCAGTAAAATTCTATTTCTTAATGAATTAGATTTCGTTTATTTTTCTTATAAACTACGATCGTTAAAAAATATAATAATTTAAAATATATCCCTTTCTTTATGATAACTTTGTATTTTATCGTTACAGCTCAATTTGACTTGTTTACTTATTTTCATTTGCATGTTACACCAAATAGAAACATATGACAAATTGGGTCTAAATTTTGCACTTCTTTGTGTCTGATTAAATGAGTACAACTTGAACACCATAACAGTTAGAGTAGTTCTTCTCAGGAGTTTGTAGTCGAAAAAGTTATAGTCTGTAAAAAAAGTCATTCCTTTGCGAAAAACGTAGACGAACCTTCCATAGAATCCAGTTTTGTACTTCTACTAATTAAAGAGCTAAGACAAAGGTTAATTCTGTCAATGCATCAACCATAGATCTGCATATACATTGTCTCGACGAGTGCACGAACTTAATCTAAAAATACGACGCGAATATTGCAGAAGAATAAGTTACCTAGAGCGAAAGAGAGGTATATCTAGAGTAAAAGAGGTGCGGAGTTATATTAATAGACTGTACGATCTGAGCCCGAATGCTGTATTACTATCAACCGTATATACAGCTAGAACGCCCGGTGGTAAATATTCGGCAAAGTGCTCGCCTTCTTCCTTCACCTGAGAGAGTGCCATGAATAAATGATGGCATTACAGATGGTGCTCGTCAACGTGTGCTTCAATTTAATTTACCGGCACGTATAAATCTACCTCGCTTATACACGACACTGGTACACAGTTTTAGCCGGAAGGATATATGGTTGCGCATTTATACACATACACGAAGGAACTACTTCGTACGGTATAGAAGTGGTGGGTTAAGTCGTTGAGATGCTGGGAGTATGAATTAGGTAAGCCCGGCAACGTACTGCAGTCCCGTAGCTCTACTTATATAAAATATTCATTGGAGTTGCTAGAATAAGCTGAAAATGAAAGATGATTTAAGAGAAATGGTGCATTTTTCATAATTACCATAAAAAGCTGGTTTTTTACATACTTAAACGTACTTTATATAAATTCGATTTGGTATTAGAAACATATGCGCGCTGTGGTACTTTTTTTTTAGTTGCCACAATATTATACATGCTCCACATCCTTTTGCATAATAACTACACTTGTGGCAGTATGAACTCTGATGCACATACTATGAGGGAAGAAAAAACGCAGAAGAAATGCCGCAGTTTATTGCACGTGTTACCAACTGATCGTCTTTTTAAAAGGGACTGGCAAAAAACGGCTGGAATTCTTTTAGTAAGTCTCCCTCGTCGTAACTGCGGCGATAACACGAATGGCATAGTACAAATGAATTTTATATTATTTGGATTCAAGTAGTTCTACCTTGCCGCAATAGCAAGTCTGCGGTTATTATGATATGCCGAACGCTAGTCAAGCTTACTACCTTTCAAGGCGTACAAAAAAAACATGAAATCTTAAAGAAGAAACGAAAACGGGGTTAGTAGAAGACGATAATAAACTTAAAATACATAATTTTTAGAAAAGAACGAGAAGGTGATGGATAGCAACTAAAATCTGCAACCATAATTATAAAAATAAGAAAATACAGTGCTAAATGTGAAGGAAAGATTCATTCGAAAAAAGAAAGGATAATCTAATAAATAAATCTATACATGCCACAAGTAACGGTTTCGAATAAACGTCATTCTGAGCGCCAAAATTGCTGAAAAGTTTGAGTTCTCACTTCTACACTCAGCGAAATTTGTATAGTTCCGCATGAATTATTGAACAGAGTATAATGTTTTTCGTAAAATATATGGCAAACTATTTGTTAATTGTAAAGCTTCATTGCAAAGAAAAGTTAACGCAAGTGAAACTAACAATTAAAAAATATATTACAGTTTTTACAGAAAGTATTTATAATAATCATAAGTTACAACAGCGAAACTTCTATAGGTCCATTTACAGAAAAATAGCTGAACAAAATAAAAACGTTATAATTTTTGATAAACTAGTAATGAGTGTTGGATCCTTTATTCAAAACTATTTCAAAAATCCGGTTCTTCATACTCTCTATTAACTTCGTCACAATGTTGAAGCAGAAATCGCATTCCAACATCTCGCTATCGCAGATTTCAGTTCTTTAATGTTGTCGTATTGGTGATTATTGGCATAGACCTCCCTAGCCATTATTCCCAAAGATTTTCGGTTCGTGTCGGGTGAGCGAGTAGGCCATTCCATTAATTTGATTTCTTTTTGTCGAAACCACTCCTTAGATCGTCTGCAAGAATGGCCAGCCGCGTTGTCTTGCTGAAATATCCAGCCTTCCATTCTATTAGAACCGTTTCTAGAAGTTCTATATAAGACTCAGAATTCATTGGTGTCGAAATAAGACATATGTACATATAGGAGTTTTATTCTTATGGGTAAAAGGCGTCCAAACCAAACAAAGTATTCTTACGCAAATCGTGGCAATAGTATTTAAAGCTATCAGGTCCGTCCAAGTTATTTTTTTTTTCGTTGACAAATATGACGTTCTTCCATTCATTATATCAGCTCATATGATTTCGTGCAAATGTCAGCCTTGCTTGTTTGTGAGTCTTCTTTACGGGGGGTTTTGAGACCTTTTTCTGCCATCTAAAGCGTTTACTACGGGATTTGTTCTACACGTCTCTTAGTTATTGGCAAATTTAAATCACATTTGATTTGTTGTGCGGTGACATTAATAGAAGAAGCCAACCGAAATATCGATGAGTACTGTCTTTGCGTAAGTTTTTGATTAGTTCCTTTAGGGCGATATTTGCCGTAGGAATTACCTAAACTTATTAAATTATTGATGAGATAATGGAATCGCCCCAATTTCTTGGCTATTCCTCGGTTTGAACACCCCATCTCTTTATAACAATTTATTTTTGTTTTTTCATCCTCGGTTGGCAGTTTACCTCTCGGAATTGTTATTAACTAATATCCTGACTTCAATGGTATATACATACATTTAGTACCTAATGAATAAACTTTTTAAAGTGTTCCGAAGCGTTTTGCACTGACACGTAATTTCTAACTTTGTACAATGTTTGTCTAGCACTGTGAAACTATACTAATTTCGCATGGTGGAGTCAATACTCAAAACTGTACAATCTTGCAAGCAGCAGATCCACAATGAATCGTTCAAGAAGGTCTTCATGACAAAAAAGTCACCGTTTGGTACAGTTTTACAGCTTATTTTATTATTGGTCCTTATTTCTACGAAGAAATGCAGAATGGAGAAGCAATATCTCTAACTGTAAACGGTGAACGAATCTTGCAAATTTTGAAACATTATTTTTATGGAGGATGGAGCACCCCCACACATTTTTCGACCAGTCAAACACCTACTCCCTAAAAGCAAATACCATTAAATGGTATACGGACGGTTCCAAGACTGACAAAGGAACAGGTGCAGGAGTATTTGGGCCAGGAATCAAATACTCAGAGCCAATGGGAACTTACCCCAGCGTCTTCCAGGCAGAGATCAATGCCATTGGAAGATGCGGTCAATTGAATCTTGATAGGAACTATCGGAAGCAAAGCATTGCAATTTTCTCCGACAGTTAAGCAGCCATAATGGCGTTGGGTTCTAACACCATCAGATCAAAATTAGTCTGGGAATGCTTAGAGAAACTGAACCATCTAGGCAGAAAGAACAGAGTTGTACTATGCTGGGTTCCAGGACACACTGGAATCAGTGGCAACGAGAAAGCTAATTTATTAGCAAAGAAGGCCGCCACAACATCATTTGTGGGACCGGAACCATTTTGCGTAATAGGGATGGATACCTATGAAAGAGAAGTCAAAGACAGAGAGCAGAAACTCAGAACAACCCTCTGGGAAAATCTTCCTGGTCTGAGACATTCCAAGGTATTCCTTGGAAATTTTAATAAGCAAAGAACAAGAACGTTGCAAGGATTCAGTGGGAATAAACTACGTGTACTTGTCGGTTTTCTCACAGGGCACTGCCACCTTGGGGAACACATGACAAGGATAGGTCTGAAACACAATAGCGACTGCAGGTTTTGCGGGGCGGAAAGCGAAAATCCGGAACATCTGATATCCACCTGCGTGGCTATTGCAGCGGTACGCGACAGTCATGTTGGTAAAGATGTCATTGACCAGGGGGAAATACCCTCATTGAAACCATCACAGCTATTGCAGTTTATTAAAGCCCTTGGACTAGATGGGAAGCTATAGCTGGGGACAAACACCAACAACGGTTAGCTCATGTAGGGGAGCACAATAGATCATTTGGTCGCAGTGCGATATCACCCTAAACTTAATTCTAATTCTAATTCTTCATGACAAAAAAAGTCACCGTTTGATGCAGTTTTACAACTTATTTTATTATTGGTCCCTATTTCTACGAAAAAAATGCAGAATGGAGAAGCAATATCTCTAACTGTAAACGGGGAACGATTCTTGCAAATTTTAAAACATTATTTTTATGTAGGATGGAGCACCCCCACACACTTTTCGACGAGTCAAAGTATTGCCAACCAACGTTTTACAAGATCGTGTGTTAAGCCAACATGTCGCAAATTTATGGCCGCCAAGATCACCTGATCTTAACCTAACGGATTAGTGGCTGTGGGATTATTTAAAAAGTTTAGTGTTTAGAAGACGATCAACAACGCTGCAAGAATTAAAAGACAATATTACGAAGTAAATTGGTGCCATTCAACCAGAAGTGTTACGGAATCCTGTGTATAATTTTGAAGAAAAGTTGGTAATCTTACAACACCCAAATGCAGATCGTATTGAACAATCGGAACTGGTTTTGGGCATACTAATTTATGATAACTCCGTACTTTGATGGAGTGTATGTTATCACCAAATATTTGTTGTAATGTTAGTATAGTTACGCTAATAGTCGCCAAAAGTGGAGTTTTAAAACTATTTCTATTTCGAAATATTGGAACAAATTAAAAAAAATCTTAAACTTTTGCCAATATTCAAAAAAGTTAAATTTAACTAAACTAAAAATAAATTTACTCAAGAAACTATGTAAGTACGCAATACAACACTTCCGTATTTACGTGAGGATATCACAACATACATGCATACGTTGAATCAGTGTTACACATTAGTAAACCTGTAAACACATGTTTCAGCTTTTTAGAGCTTCATTAGTACACTATTTGATTAACTTTGCAATGCCAAATGAAACTCAACACGTCATGTGGTAATGTCTGTATGTAACAGACTCATGAGACTTTCATGTGACCCCTACTAAAGCACACAGTTTATTAATAAAAAGAACACAATAAAACAATGTAGGATATTTTGGGTCTTATTGAGACGCTGTTTAGAGAATTTTAGTGACTGAATATTCTCATCGATAATAATTTTTAGTGTTGAAATCGATTGTTAATCTTACATCCCATTATAACTTTCAAACTCTAAGCCATATAGAAGTAACCATAGAAGTTTCATCGATTAAACGTGTCGTTTTACACGGAAAGTAAAAGTTATTAAATTTATGGCGCCTCTTAAATGTTGATACTACACCAACTCTCTCATCCACTCAAGCGGTTTACGCTTCGACGAAAACACACAGTTTGAAAATTATATATTATCAGGAGAAACTTCCCGACGACGACGTATATTAAAACTTTAGTTTTGGGGATAGCGGGCGCAGAGTTTTAAGAAGGAGTCTCCTCGCAGTGTTACACAAGCATCTCTTATTGAAGTGGGCCATTTACAAGAACATAAAAACCCATTACTTTCTTATACAAGAGATAAAACCGGTGTATATGAACGTGTGTGTGCGTGTGTATGCTTACTCTCCGAGTCCCCCTGGATAAAGTGTGTGCCGTAACAACGTAAAGGTACTTTCGTCGTTTATGTACCGTCACGCATTGCTTACTTCCTGTGGCGTTTATTCTATCTGGGTGCTTTTGCCTTTCTAGAATCTCCTCTATGGTGTTACGTGCCTTCAAAAGAGGATCTTCACATCCACGACGGTTCCCGCTAGCATAGGCGTTGCGGTTTTGTGCCGTCGTTTACTTTCATCGGAGTCTCTTAATGCGCTTGTGTTTGTATGGATGTGCTTCCAGCGGAGGAACAGTTGAATAATATATTAGTTGTGGCGTTTCTGTATTTTATATGGGAAACTTACATTTCCATATTAAAAGCATACAATAATTTCTGTAAAAAGCGCATTTACCTTCATACCCATTTCAGAAAATGTGTCCTTCCACTTCGATAAATTTATTTATTCGCAATTGGAATGATAGCACACAACTGACAAGTGTTTCCGGCCGTAATCCTTAAACAAGCGTTGGTGATTCGCTCAATCATGTTTTCCCTCGTGGTTGGCACTTCTGTATAAACTTCAGAATTTAAGTGGCCCTTCAGAAAGAAGTAAGATCTGGCGATCTTGCTTACCAAGCCACTAGATCACCTCTTCCGATCCATCGACGATTGTAGGCTCGATTTAATACTTGTCGTGCTATTCTTGAATAATGTGCTGGAGAACCGTCAACTTGGAACCACATAGTTTGCCGTAGGCCAAGGAAAGGTTTTCAAGTTACACTGGAAGTTCGTTCTGCAAAATGTTTCGATATTTCCACCATTTAAGTTTCCATCGATAAAATATGGACCAATAAACTTGTTGCCAATTATTCCACACCAAACATTTACGTTCCAAGGATGTTCATGTTCAACTTGGCGCAACCAATGGGGATTTTCGATGCTCCAGTAATTAATGTTGTGCCGATTTACCGTACCGTGATTGGCGAATGTCACCTCGTCAGAAAATAATACTCAAGCAAAAAAATTGGGATTATCTTGTATCCGTTGAAGCGCCCATTGGCGCAACTGTTCTTCCACTCAACCTCATTGAATTAAAACTACAAAATACATATACATATAACTAACCTAACTAACAAAAATTTTAATCAAACCGGCAAGTAGAGTGAAATTGAAAGGAAAACGGCAAGATTACAGGGGATGTACCATTCAACATGCTGTCTTGTAAATAAGTGCTGATGTAATTTCTTTTTAAATGCATTTAATGAGCTCACGTATTTTATATCCACAGGAATAGAATTATACATAGAAGTTATGTGGTAAGTGAAACATCTTTTAAACTGTGCAGAGTGGTGTATAGGAGGAGTTAGTGTTCCCTTAAAACGAATATTTACATTGTAGACAACTGTCCTGAAAGTAGTGCTCTTGTACAAGTAAGGTGGTTTTTGGGTAAGTATGATACAGTGAAACAGCGTGGCTGTATGTAAGAGCCTACGACGCTTCATGTTCAACCATTTAATCTCGGACAATTTATATGAAATTCGCGACCGACGTCTGATACCAAAAATTAATCTTAGGCAAGAATTTTGTACTTTTTGTATCTTAGGTATGCTATCTGACATAATACAAGGATCGTAGAGGGAATCACAATAATTCATATGAGACAAGACCAAGGATTCGCAAAGTAGTCTTTTTATTTTTTGGGGACAAAATTCCTCTATTAGTATAAATCATCTTTAAAGCAGCATATGATCTCTTGACACATTCATTAACATGTTAAACAAAATCTTGATTATCATCAAGTAAGACCCCTAAACTTTTAACAGTATTTTTTAATGAAATATTTTTACTTTCAACGACGATTTTTACACTGGAACGATACACCAAATTACTTCTGGTCTTTTTAGGACCAAACAAAATTAAATCGGTTCAGGTATAGACAATGCTTTCTAGCTGCAACGTTTAAATTATCAATGTCTGAATTAATATAGGAACCAGTATTAGCAAGCTCCTGAACAGGGAAAGAGTAATACAGCTGAGTATCGGCAGCATAAAAATTATGCTTACACTTTTTTTATATATTTAACAAAGTTGAAAGTGTAAATTGTATATAGAACTGGGCCCAAAATCGACTCCTGCGGAACGCCAGATCTTATGGGTAGATAAGAAGAAGTACGATTGTCAATACGGACACACTGGTTTCTTTCGATGAGATAGTTAATAACAAATTGACAGCAGTGGGCCCCAATCCAATGTAGGATGATATTACTGACATATAATATAGCCTCCATTACTGTTCTAATTTTCCACACTAACTAATTTCTATTGGATTAATAATTAGTAACCTAAATGTGGATCGGACAATGTGTACGTATTCACAGCTTGTTTTGTATCGTTGAATAGCATTCCAATTGCGAATAAATAAATATATCGAAGTGGGAATTGCACATTTTCGAACACATTTTCTGAAATGGGTATAATAAAGTAAAGTTGTTCGTTGTTGAATGACTTTTTGAAATGTTATTTTAATGTAAAAATTCGTACTACTACACTGTGCTATCTACGAGGCAAATCTTATACAAATACTAGTAAGTGCAAATATTGAATCGCACAAATGTAGTATATTAGACCTCCAGAACTATCCACGACTCCGAGCGAAGATTAAACAAAACAAGCAGAGAACTAACACAGTTCGTAACAGATGTTAATGTAAATGACAGTTCCAGTTCGGATATACGAAAAGGTACATCATCCAAGGAAATTAGACATTAGCGTAGATACGCAATTACTAGAGGCAATATATTTGGTGTATCTCGGATTTAGCCGAACTCTCAACTATTTCCAGCTAGTTACTTTATAGGTACTCCGGAGCATCAAACGTTGGTAGTATAAAACGAGGAAAGAAATAAGAGAAAAGAAATTGTGTATAAAATTAAGTGGAAATCGTAAACTTTCCACAAGACAAATTTCATATCGTACTGTAAAAAGCACCGTCTGGGAAAATTACTAGCAACCCCTATCTCGTCGGGATAAAATAAAGAAACCCTTTTTTAAATGTCGTACGGCAAAAGTATGCAACAAAGGGGCAATAAAGTATATTACTGTGACATCGCTTTCTATTAAGGAATCCAATAAAAATTCCACTTTTGCTGCCTTGGTCTTATTCAGCGATAAAGGCAAGCGATGCCGTAGAATTAGATTTCTTTTTGATGTAACGCTGTATTTTTCGAGAGTTATTGAAAATTTTATTTAACGTATGATGCGTTGAAATTGTGAAATACGATGAGCGACGTTTTTCATATTAGATTCATACAAGATTCCCCGTCAGAGACTATCACTTCAAAATCTGTTGTTCATTTTAAAACTCTAACTGAAAATAATGGTCAAAAAAAAAGAAAAAATTATTGGTGCTTGCATAATCAAATATCGCTACTCGCTAATGAAATTAAATTATTAAATTATCTGTACATATAATCAGAATGATTCAAATGGTTAGAAAAAAATTTTAATAATCAATTATCAACGATTTTACATTTTTATAGAGGTACCAACAAAGATATCAATTCTCCTGGTTAGAATCATTTTCATAAGTTCGTAGAGGACCGTTTTGAGAGAGAACTTACTCAGATACCGCTTTTTGAAACGATTTTTCCTCATAGGACAATAGTATTTAAGTATTATTCCTTGTCTTGGTGTAAGCACCATCTGATCACCTCTTCCTGCATGCGAGATATGTTTTGTCCCAAGACGCTATGGTCAACAGTGAGGTGCTATTACTTCTCCCTGTTGCAACATGGCTGGGAAGATTTCAACTTTTCCTAGAAATTTGTAGCGTCATGCATGATTCAGCAAATTACCAATTTAAGCGTTTCCTTATAAAATTTTTGCCTGAGGAACTCAAATCATTCTTCTGAGCATCGAATTAGAAAAGTAAGTATGTATTAGAACTCATAGGCTTATTGATGAACCCTAACCACCTATCAGAAGCTCTTAGTAAGCCAAGAAGTGTATTTATACTCCAAAATGTACAAAAACCACAATACCACTTCTACTAGAAGATCTTATACTTGCTTTTCTAGGAGATGCTGGAAAAATAGTATTGAAGCATAGATATCCATAGACTGGAGAACTGCTGATGGTCATTAATTAAATCGTATCACTGAAGACTTTGTAGGGAGTGTGTTAAAAACTTCTGATGTCCGTCGACTAGAACATCTTCGTTACTAATTAAGTTATTGGTTGTACTGTATTTTACCATCTTGCTAATTATAGCGTTCAGCATATACATATGTATATGTATGTACCTACATACATAGATATTTTATTGGCCCCGTTGAGAGTACATGTAGTAAAGGATAAGTCTTCGTTTGTAGCTAATCGTTCTCCCTCAATAGAAATTTTGATTGACGGTATTTTAATAAGGATAAAAGGACCGCATTTTAAAATTAATTTGACTTATACAGGGTGTCCCAAAAAAGCGTACCAAGTAATTATAAATTTTATTTAAATTTAATGATTCACTTATTTCTATTGAAGTGAGGGTACCAGATGTTTCGTTCACCCCTAAAATATTTTGCTATAAAATGCGACGTTGCCAGGTTATTAAAGTTTTTACATATTTTTTCCCTAAATCACTACTGTAGTTAAGCTTAATTCCTGCGTTTTTCATTTATTTTTACTGAAATTTTTCAAAATGTCTAAACTGACATCATTTTATCTTATAAGAGTGAAATGCTGTGTGTTTATTATACAGAGTGTCAAAAAATATTATTTGAATGTCAATATCCTCAATTTTATTTTATGCCATTCTCTTAAATGGAATGCCCTCTATCTAGTAGTATGTATCGATAGAATTTTTATTTATTATACCTTTCAAATGATTCCAATATTTCCACTTTACCGCCTATTTTTTTTTATTGCAATTAAATAAATAATTATCCATGTTTTTCATGTGTTTTGATTTTTTATAATAATTAGATGGTAGTTATTTTACTCTTGCCGTAAATTAAACAAAATTGTTTTTTCAAAGCCTTCAATACCATAAAACAACATAAGTTAACAGTAATCACAAAATGAAATCATTTATTATTGGTATTGGGGAATGTTTTGGGAACTCCTTATTTAGGAATGTAGCCCAAAAATATTCAAACAATAGACATCGTGATGCAGACAATACAGAACAGACTTAATCCTGCTGGAAGCATAGTTTATGGAAAAAATCAGAATAAAAATGGTTTTGAATGAAGAAGAGCAATTGATAATCTGCTTAGCGGTAGGAGAACTCTAAATGACTATTTAATAGGAATTTCAAAAAAAAATGTTTCTGACAATTATGAATCGAAGTAAACATCCATAAAAGTATTTAAAACTTACTTATAGATATCAACATGGCGTACTTAACAAAAAAAAATTGATATTAAAATTTAAGATATAAAAAGTATTAAACCTCATATGAAATACTCATAATTTTTAAAAAATTTAGCGCAGCAGGTGTCTCAAAATGTCTACCGTTTTGCTGCAAACACAAATCAAATCTATGTAACAGAGATGCTTTAACTTCTTGAAGCATAGCAAGGATAATACGTCTGAACGGCTGTTGTATACGTTCTATCATGCTTGCTCTTGTTGTGCGTTCCAAACGATAAACATCTGCTTTAACAATTCGCTACGAAAAAAAAAACATAGTGGTTAAGTCTGGCGATCTGAGTGGCCATGCAATAGGACCTAGAAAAGCAAACACGGGCCAGTTGGTATTAATAACAAACCTTGGCTGCTAATCTACTTCTCTGGAAATTGTTCTGATATACATATGTTCCCTGACAACTGAAGTGATCTGGTGCACCATCAAACTGAAGTCAATCTGCTGTTTCCCAAAGTTCGGCTGTTAACCGCGGAAAATCGTCCCGTAGGAAATTTAAGAATACTTCCCCAGCATCATTTGATGCGTTTGACTGTCTTCACCAATCTCAATAAAATGGAAGGTTTTAAAAGACACACCGCTGATAGTAGGGACTCATGTAGAGTTAGAACGCGACAAGTAGGTACAAGGTGCTGGGAGTGGTGCTAAGTGGCATTGAAAACACCTTACTTCAAGCATTCGGAAAATTTCCTCTGTTGTAAACATAAGTCAGCCCATAAGTTAGAATTTAGTGCGACTAATAGCTTTTTCTGAATGGTTACAACAAAATATCGCACAAAATCTTCAGTTTTTAGCTCAAGTGTCCTAGCCCCAAGATTATAATTTCCCAAGGCGTGTGATTGTTAATTTTCATAATAATTACACATTGGTCGATAAAATCGCACACGAAACATTGGAAACCTCTCATTAACACTAATTTCCTTGTCAAATTTTTTGACAATGAGGTTAAATGGAAATGAATAACACTGCTTTCTTGAAAAACAGCCACCACTACTGGCGCAAGACGTCCTGTGCAATTACGAGTACTATATTTTGTCCTCCAACACATTTCAGTTTAGTTGCTCGTGAGCCTTTAGGCAGTGCACATCCAAAATGAGGAATAGGACAGGAGGGCCAGAACGATAGCTTTTGCGATCTCTAAACTAATTATTTTTTTTTCTGGGTTCTCTTTGAATCACTCGTTTAGGTGACTCTCATTGAAAATATTGAATGGTGAATTGAGAAATCGTTTTATTGCAACATTTGAGACAATTTGAAATTCCTCTGGTAACCTTGAACTCACTCGCCAATCAACGGCGAATGGAACCATGCATTGTAGTTGAAGGCGGTCATTTCCAGCAATTTCCAAATTAATTTTGTTGTATTAAAACTATAACTTCAAAGCGAAACCGTTTGAGTCGTACATTTGTATGAACGTTTATGATTATAACAATGCTAGCAATGAGTCCATAAAATTTGTCGTAGGTATATATTTAGAATCACCATGTAAAACTATTTTAACACTTTTAATCTTTTAAACTTTGTTTAGGTGATTGAATTGCTAATAATTTGAGGTAAGCAATTCACCGAATGAATGAGTTTTTGTTTTATTATGAAACGTTAAGTATGTTTAACATTAGAATTAATCTAAATGTATCTGGTATTTCTTTGTTTTACCTAAGCTATTCCACATCTTTTATATCTTCTGTCTATATGTGGCGATGTACTGGGAATAAGATTCAAGCTAGCTAGAGGTAGGCAGTTAAGTTTGAGAGAGCTGATGTCTTCAGTTCATTTTTGGTTATATGTACATCGAACCTTCTGAACATCTAACTAGCTTAGGAGGATTGATTTAAATTCATTGATTTTCCTGTTGGTTGTGTATGACTTTTCTTAAATAAAGTTTTATTCTCTATTTGTAGTTATTTTAATACACAAGAGAACATTATATTTCCCCAGCATATCTCTTAAAAATTAAATGCAATACGTTCCATCCGATATTCTCTTACATTTGTGATACATTTGTAACGTTAACGTAAACTAATAAAATATTAACCGAATTTTCCCAAATATCCCGAGGAGACAGTGGATAATGTTTACATTTCTCTCTTCAGGAGACAGCGGTTTCCCTTCCTCGTCTCTTTCAATGGATCCCGTCCTGTCCCCGAGTCGGTTTCACGCTAAGATATTAGATATGGAAAAGTGACGTGAAGGTGGTGGCCGACCCCCTCCTTCGTCCTTCCACGTTTCCTGTTCTCGCGTCGTGTCATCTGCGCATGGACGAGATATAGATATTTCCTCCGTCGCTGCGGAATACATAAATAATATATACTTGCGTATCAAATATTCATGTCTTTGTGATCTTTTGGCCTTTTACCCTCCTCGATGTTCTACAGATGCGTGTCGTATCGGATGACAGGCTTTGTTGTAATTTATTGAAGTTTTTTTCCCTGATATTTGCGTTCAATTTATCCATTCTATTCAATCTACGTTTCACCCAAATTTAACCACAATGAGAATCGAAATATAAGAATTGCGCTTAGAGATCCAGTCGAAAATCCGATGAGATTCCATAAAACGGCAGTATACGGCCGCGATATAACCGCCACTCCTACGGGTATTGTAACTCGCTCTTAAAACCCGAAACTCGGGGAAACATCAAAACCTGTCAGATACTAAATAGAAATTCATTGCGTATACCGCGATTGCGAAAACGATTGTCTTGTTTATTTTATGCGAATACACCGACCAACCATCCCCGTATTTACAACACGCGAAGGCGGCGCACAGGTTAAGTGGGAATTCGGCCGGCACGCCAGCGCCATCTCGAACAACCTCTCCGAAAAAAGAAGAACCGTCTTGGGAACGATACGCCACTTCCCTACCCTTATTGCATAACCGCACTCGCTATGATCGTTTGCATGTATTTTTAAGCCCTGGCGAGAAATCTTATCTTGTAAATAGATAAAAAGAGACCGAAGGTCGTGGTATGAAACTCTTCATATCCCACCCAAGATTTCGTCCCGGTACACACACGAGTGTATTTAAAAACTTACAGCTACTTTATATGTAGATACGTAAATATGTAATAAAGTTTTCGAGAGAGCAGAGCTAATGTAATAAAGGGAGATTGCAAGTTATAATTTTACCAAAATAAAAAAAATAAAATTAAAACTCCACCAACCCGTCAAAAACTCAAACTACAATTTTACCAATCGTTTCATTGTAGCAATTTCCATCAAACTCAACAATACCTCGTTAACGACACACGTCTGTAACCTAACCATCAGTATATCTGCACACGCATTGAGTTCCAGCAGGAGCAAAAAACGATAGCTCTTTATTCACCATGCAGCATTTTAGAGTTAAACGATTTGGAGCCTTAATAAAGACCGGAGACGTAAAAAGAGTGGAAAGGCCATAAAGTGAATCGTTTTATTCTTGGTGATTTCACGTGAAAGAGAGACCAATAGTATACCAAGCACAACCATCAACATGGAACAACGTATCACGTCTATAAATTCTCTAACGAACGGGGTACGTGCGGATCACAACTCGACGATAAAAATTAAAAAAGAAAAAGAAACGAGAACGACGTCGATTCGCCGTTAATTTACATACACCGAGAGGACAAATTTCCATTTTTCGTACGACCGAGGATGGTCATATATCATCATCAGGTCGACTGGAGTCACGTACTAGAAGTCTACAATTTGTTACTTTTTGTATATTAGATCTTGTGCATGTGTGTGTTAGTGGCGTGTATGTTATGAATTACATTTCAATCTAAAGTTTCCCAGCATTCATTACAACAACGTCGCCGACAAACAGTCCTCGGGGGATAGATGGAAACAGGAATGGAATTTTTACTACACCAACTCTGTTAGAAAAAGTGTATTGAGACATGACTGAGAAAAATATTTAACTTAGGTTTGTTTCTTTTATTAAAATTGTTTCTTTCGTTATATTTATATTTAACTTATTATTATTATTATATTTAAATTAATTTATATCTGGTTTGAGATTTTAGGTTGTAAAAACAATACACTGTCATAATCTCTTTCAGTTTTGGTTGCGTGCAATCTATCAATTCTTTTCTTTTTAATTTATTGTAGAAGGACACTGCTAGGCTACTTAATTTTCTCGAGTTTGTATTTCTAAAGACGCATGAAGGGTAACATGGAAGAATTGCCATAATGTGAAGAATAATGTGCTGAAAAAACTCTGTTGGTATAAGACCTCAACTTTGTAGACAAGGGTATTTCCAGAACTATCTTAATTGAACTATCTTCAATTGCACAATTTATTATGTCACAATGAAGATTCGTACAAAATTTGCACAGAAAGTTTTGTAATATTTCTCTAATATTTATTTGTTATGTTTACACTTTTTGTCGATTTTTTTAACACATTACTAATTCTTTCTGGTTATTGCTGTTGCGCTTGGCAATTGTCGAACCCTTCTTAAACTAAATCTTGTTTACTTTTTTAAAGTATGAATAAACCTATCGATCGAATCGCAATTCGTTATCGAACGAATCGAGAACGAATTGCGTTTTATACTGAATCTTTCATAACACGTGTAATCTAGAACTCTAGATCACTATCACCCACAGGACACCAAACACCCTAAAGATAAGGTACAGCCTCTGGAAAAGTCGGGGATTTATGAAATTAGTTGTAAAAATTGTAATCAAAAATATATTGGGCAAACAAGGCGTTCCATCTCAACTAGGTTCAAGGAGCACATGGCTAATCTTAAACATAACAGAATTGAGAAGTCCAGCGTTGCCCAACATATTTTCGCAAACGATCATAATATTGATCATTCTAATGTAAAATTAATTCGACCGATTAGTAATTGTAAATTTCTAAATGTTTTTGAAAGTTTGGAGATTTACAAAAACAAGTCGTGTTTGATGAACAGTGACAATGGTCCTATTCCACATTCGTCATTGTTTTCGTTAATGCGAAGTTAATGATTCGAAACAGTTGGTGTTTGTTTACGTGTAATTTTTAGGTTTCTTGTTAAGTTGTTGTTGTCAATTTATTTAGTTGTATTATCGCCTTGATAATGACAGCATTGCTGTCGAAGCGCGTTGGCATTTATCCAAGTGTTTGGTGTCCTGGGGGTGATCATGAGTTATCTAGAGTTCTACTTCGGCACCAAGAGATCCAGTGAATATTTGACGTGTAATCTAGATGATTCCATCTAATTTCAGTCAACATTTTTAATGTTATTCTAGATTTGTTCTACAGTTTTCATCAATATTATTAAAAAGTTACCAAAAAAAGGCAGAAATACGTTTTTACAGTCACCACCCTCCACCACCCCAGTTGCCGTAATTTGAAAGCTTTTAGTTTGAGCCAAATAATTGAAACAAACGCATTCTACTCAATGCTCAACTTTAAGTGATCGACAGTTCGATATTTCATAGCTAGCTACCTTATTTAATCTGAAATTATATTCTCCGTCAATTAACACACAATTTCAAATTTTGTTTTCAACATATGACACATGGTTGAAATCAGAAAACGAAAATCTTTTTAGCTGTGTCAAAATCCAATATGACTCCCATAAGAAATAACAAAGTTGATGATGATCCAAAGAAAACGAAACGTCGTATACAAATTTTAAGTACATGATTAGATAGAGGAGCAAGAGTGGCCTTGAGAATATATCTTTAGGAACAAATAAAAGTAGTACAAGCAAAATAAGAAAATGAGATTTTTCCGTTTTTTTTTTCAAAAATCTCGAACGTTATTTGTTCTAAGTCTACTTTCTTTTCGGGGTCATATTAACCACAAAATTTAGCAACTTTGCCAAATTTAAACCTACCATCTATCTTCAATAATAAACGAGATCGCAATGATGAGGACGAAAATGAATCAGCCTATATAGTTTATGAACTATAATTGAGAAAACACTATGTTTTTTGAAATTCAGAATTTTAATTTCATATTGTTCTAGATTTGTTCTACATTCTACGAGAGCATCAATTTTATATGATGCGTTCTTCGTAGAGAAATTGAGAAAACCAAAATTTTATACAGACGTTATTCCAGGTTGTTCTAGATTTGTACTAAAGGTAAACTTTAGAGAATGATTACTTCGCGAAATAACGGATAGAGGAAAACAACTAGGAACAATATATAACAACTCCAGAACAATCTGGAGGAAGTATCAAAAAGGAGAGATGGAGAGCAAGCAAAATTTCGTGTTTTGTTTTTTTGAATTATTTCATGAACTGCACATGGTAGGACCCTAAAAGTTTGTGCCTAATAGTGGCGAAAGGAAATAAAACAATTTGCTACAACCCGAATTGTGAGAACAAAGGAGAGCGCCTGACCATAAAAGCGGTTATTACTGAAACTCAGGACCAACGTAAAACAATCTGGAAAAATATTAAAAAATTTAGCAACCCTCATCCCTTCTTTTTGAACTTCACGTAGGCAGTGACCCCGTATGAGAAAAATCGTGCTAGTTGGGCAATGAGCTGGTAAGTTTAATAGGTTTAGTGACATCCATTCAAAAACTAACACTCTAGCTAAGCTAGATTGTTAAACAATAACTCACTTTCACCTACAAAAATTCCAAACACTTGGATAATTGCCCATTCGTTTCAGTTTGATAATAAAACTAGTTGTATTATCGCCTTAATAATGACTGCGTTTCTGTCGAGAGGCATTGGAAATTATCAAAGTATTTGGTGTCTTGGTGGATGAAGGTAAGTTAGTGTTTTACTTCGGTACCAAGAGATCCAGTGAATATAGTTTTAGATTGTTAACTAAAGAAGAGCAAGAACCAGTGGTGCTGCAAAAAACCGCAACTTACTTGCATGGGCATTCCAAATTCTATGGGTCATAATTTATTATTAATATAAAATGCTTTTGTCATGACAATTTAAATTTGTTTTATTACTGTTAGTTTATTTATTACTGTGAATGGGAAAGATTATGGCTTGAAAGATTATCCGGAAGAATTCATTATGAAGTCATATAAATACTAAACAAACATAAAATTTGGGTTTTCATATTTTCCTCACTCTTCCCAAAAATTTTATTAGATGATTAGTTCCGTAATATCACAGTTCCAAATGTAAAGCCTGCACAAATTTACAGATTTTAATTGGGAAATATTTAATTACCATTCTGAACTGTAACTGTACAAGAAAATAACAAGAAACATGAAGATATGTATATGCTATAATCGGCTTACTACAAATTAACATGTAACCTGCAATTTCTTCAGCTCCTTACAAAATGGCAGCAACAGTAGAAGCATACAAATTACCTATAACATTACTGTAGTAACTTTTTATCGTGACTATTGGCTAAGTCACAACACCAAAACACATTGAAGATCGACTTGTGCAAAGAAGTGGTACGCCAAGCCTTGCCAACGTGGGAAACAACAAGCGGACTTAAACTATAGAACCTGTCCATACGCTGATATATGGGCGGATACAAACACAGAGTGGGAATTCGTATCAGTGGCCCAAGACGTAGAATCTCAATGGCACAAATTACCTACAATCCAGCCAAGCAGTACTAAAATATATAGAGACATTAAATTTTGCATCGAAACTAATATGAGACTTTCTACTAACTCTCAAACTGTGTCCCACATGGAATACAGTTACACCGATGTGGGTGCCAGCCATTAGGGGGTGTGAGGGTAACAAGACTACCCATAAACTTGCAACTGGATCAGAGCAACTCTGTCGTCTTACCAAAAGACACGTAAGAACTCATCACTGAAAAAGAAGGATAATGAGACGATGAACAAGGCAAAATATCTGTTGAACCTCAACAAGAGAGTCCTCAGTATCATCCACGACTCTCTGAGGTAGTACTTCAAGAATCATCGCCTTAAACAGAAACACTTGAAAGCGGATGATGTCGGAGCTATAGCTTCTAACAAACTATTAAGCTTCTTTAGAAATATACTGATCAATTGGAAGAACATAGTTGAAATAAAATTGCCACAGATACAAGTGAAACTTTTCCCGGCACAATAGCACTGAGGTATGATAGGTAACAAAACGCTTTTTTACTTAGTACATTAAAGGCGCCATAGCGATAATGGCAGATACAGTACAATACTTGCAAGAAAATCTCAGTATTTGGAATAGAACAGCGGAAGGATACGCAGTCAAAAAGCATGACATCCAAAAACCGAAAGGTTAAAATCAAACTGAATAAGAAGCCGAAGAAGATAGCAAAAGTAAGCAAATTTATATGTTTAGGAATACATACATGTAGAAAATAATAGTAAAGAAGATGTTCAAAACGGAAACAAACGACTTACATGAAGCGTAACAATAATGTGATAAGACGCACGAAGACCGTTTAGAAACTGTTAAACCATAACAAATAGCCGTTCAAGAGCTCAGTAATAATAACAGGTAACAGTTCTGAGATATCTCCCCATCAAATACGCAAGTGCAGCATGTTTTTATAAATTAGAATTTATTATTTGGTATAGGGTGTCCACTTCATCCTAATCTACTTTTTTTCCTGTATAGTTTCGTCTATGTACAACACTATTACGCGCATAATGGCCAAAACACCACACTTGATAATACGATAAACGAGAAACTATTTCCATTTTCCGGAGAAAATCCACGGGATTATGCGGTACTTCGCATTCAATTACATAATCTGTTTACTTTTGAAAATATGCCAGTCGGTGATAAAAGTGATGTATTGTTCAATACCGTCGCCGGGTGCAGTGGCAGCGCGACGCCTGCACTGCACCGCGTGAGAAAAATATACGGAGAAACACGTCGGCGAATGAATTGGCCCGTTTATCATCGGGTTGAAGTAAACAAGGAATATAAATCGTTTCGTAATATATGTTGACACTTACCTTTTCTCTAAGCATATCCCTTGTTCGAGTCGCCTGAGCTCTGCTCCTCTGCAATTCCAATTGGAGTTCGAAACACCTCTCCTGCCAATTGATGCCATTATGCCCGAGAAGGATTTCACTTCCGGCACCGCGATCTAGGCTGTCGTACGTCGGTAGCGTACTCGAATTGGATTCCCTAGGCCTCCTAGGTAAAAGCCGTGGACTGCTCGGGGTCGACCGTGATTCCCGCGTTAACTCACTCAGTCGCGATAGAGGATCGAAAATTTGACTTAACCGTCGCGGATTCGAGGTACCGCTTTCCTCGGCCATATTTCGACACGAACTTAAACTTAAGTCACTTCCATTTCTTTTTATTTAGTATTGATTAGACACACAATATTTTAAAATCACCATTTAATAATTACCAAGATGTCATCAAAGCTAAGATGAAGTTACCTCAGCTTCTCGCGTACATATACATAACGCGTCTAGATGGTACGAAACCATACGACGACACGGCGAAGTGTTAACTGAGCTTAGATCTTCAAAGACTACTACTAACTGCATTGGGCAATGACCGCATAACAACAAGTAGAGAAGTACCAACGGGGAAGGTCATACCGACGATAAACGCATGTGATTACATAAAGACAGGCTTTCATCGGGTATTCGACAAGATTCGCGCCGAAGATGAATCAAGAATAAAAATAGGAAATGTGTATACCCGGAGAGTATATAAATAACAACGAATACAAGTTCCATATACAAATATATATATGTAGAAGTATATATAGGCTAGTTAAATATTTTCAAATAGAATATAAAGGGAATTGTTTCCCGATAAAATCGTAGTATCTCAACAATAAATAACAAGTCTCCTCTAATTAATCAATACTAATTATTAGATAATTATAACAAATATTTCTTTTTATTTTTTTTGAAATTTAGTAACACTTTTTTTATATTTTCGTAACGAAGGAATATTTTTTTGTAGCTTAATTTTATGTAGATATCACGTTGGCTTGGTTTTTATTTCTTCTAGAAGACTTCTTTTGGACGACGGAGTTTTACTTCTTTATTATCTGTAACAATAGACAAATCACTTAATTAATTGATTAACTAGAAATATGAAAAAGTAACAGACTAATATAGAAAAACGCTTTAAGGGATGGACTATAGCCAAGTGACTTGGACCAAGTTCGCAGAAGGACACCGCATCATCCTACACAAGTCTATTCGGCTATCACTAAAGCAGTTAGATATCTTACGATTGCAACAAATATAACTGTCAAAATATTTCTGACAGCTATCAAGAAACACGTACAATAACTGTCACATTGTAAAACCAGCCATTTTTAACGATGAATTTATTGTAATAAACGGCAATTCGTAAAAATTTGTCGACTTCGATACCTACTGGTAATATTGAAAATATAAGTAATATAAGTAATAAGTCCAACAACAGTTTATACCATGTGTATAAATCTATCAATATAAATATGTCTAGTAGCTTTCAAAATACATCAGACAACGGTAATCAACATTTTTCTTAAATTCAAGTGTCGTAGTTAACAAAATGAAACTTGAAAGTTGTCAAATTATGCAACTAAAACTATGCAAAAACAAACTAATAACTGTTACGCTAAACAGTGATCATTTTTACAATTAACGATTGTCAAATCGTTGTACTGTTGGCATTTTGACAATTGTCAGAACGAAAATATTGCTGTGAGCTGTCAAACTGAACAAAGCTGTCTTATTTTTTACGATTTTAACAAGTATAATTATCAAAATTAAATTTTTCAATTCAAATTAAGTTTTTCAATTTATACGATTTTGAATATTAGTACAATCCGAATGAATTGACAGCTTGTGAATCTTTTGACAGTAGTAATAAAAATAATTCTGATGACTCACACAAAATTTGTATTTTTAACTGGTAATTGCAAATAGAATTATCTGACACAGATACGTAAGCACCTTCGTTTATTCTAACAATGACATTGCGTCAACAATCAACTCTGTGGGAGAGCCTACCCATGGAAAACTGCGATTAAGGCTGACTAATGCTTCCAAGATATTTCTGACAACTTCCACGATGTGACAGAGTTGAATAACCTCACCGGGTTTCGACTACCTTTGACATATACAGTATTCATAAATGTTTGAGATGAGAATTACAGATAACCAAATATACACATTGGTAATGGTAAAAAATAATTCCCTTACAATAATTTTAAAACTGAATTGGATTAAAATACCTTCAATAGTTCTCAAAAAAAACAAGTTTTTAAAATATCCAAAACAACCAAACAAATCATCTATGCTATGTATAATGATAGGGAAACTTATTTTACTGCCAACTCAAATTTCTAATTTCGCGCCTTTAATTTGACCTTGATCTCAAACATTTATGAACATATGTTGTATCATAAGTGAAATTGGCAGGAAGTTTTGAGACCACAAAAGATCTCGTACAGACTTTGGAATAGACACGACACTGCCATCTTTGAAAATGTTAAAATTACTCTGATAACAATATACAGTAGGTGAATTAGAAACTCTAGAAAGACTTAATAATTTGATCCAAGTAAGACAGAAAAAGTAATTCTATTATTTTTAAGATTTTATTAAATATCAATATATGGGGTTTCCATCCTTGACTTTTAATACTTCTAGTACTCTAGTACTCGCCGAGGCATACTTTCAATACAATTATTAATTGTGTCTTTAATTGCGGATCATTAAGCCATACATCCGCAATTCTTTCTTTGAGAATTGCAAAATTTGGGATGTTTGATAACTTCACATTGGTTTTTAAGAGTGCCCAACAATTCTCGATCAGATTAAAAACTCCCAAATTCCTACACCAAGGAAGAAGAGGAATATTGTGTTCTCTGAGGAAGTTACTCAGTGATTTTGCTTTGTGGCAATGCGCACCATCATGCATATAGGTATATACAGTGTGTCCCCGGATGGAGTTGACAAGAGGAAAACAATTTTTATTATTAATTTTGCGACAAAAAGCCATTCTTTAGAAAAAGTTCAGGTTGTTGAGTAGATACATTAACAGTCAAAAAATTTAAGATTAAATATACAGAATGCCCACAAATTAAGATGAAAATGCTTCAACAGAAGAGTATCATTTATTGCATTTTTATGGTTTAAGTACAAAATTTCAATTAATCAAAGTTAACAAAAATACTCTACAAGGCCACCTACAACTTCCACACATACCTCCGCCCTTTTAATAAAATCACCATAAACTTTGAGTATGGTTTGTGGTACATTTATCTCATTTACTGCATCCTGTATTCGTGCTTTTAGTATTTCCCGATCATGCGGCAGGTCATTTGCGTAAACTTTTTGCTTTAAAACACCCCACAAAAAAAAATCAAGAGGTGTCACGTCAGGTGTAGCAGGAAAATTTATTGGTCCACATCTACCCATCCATCTTTCTCCGAACTGATCTATCAACCAATGCCGGACCAAAAGCGTCGCATGAGCATGGCATCCGTCTTGTAGCCAAAAAATATTACGCCCCATTTCTAGCGATAAGTTATCTAGAAACGGTAATAGATAAGTTTCTAAAAGACGCAAATAAACATGTTGATTCAAATTCTCTTCAATAAAATATGGTCCAACGATTCTATCGTAAAAAACTCCACACCAAACATTTACTCTTTTATAACGTTGACTTCGTTTTTGAATGACGTAGTTTGGATTATGAAAAGCCCAATAGCTACTGTTTTGTGATAAAACGTGACCATTGGTGCAGAAGGTTGCTTCATCAGTAAAAAATATCATTCTATGAAAACGTATATCTGCGAGGTAATTTTCACCAACCCAAAAACAAAAACCAATCGCATCACTTCATCTCCATTTTCAAGTGTATGTCGGAACTGTGGTTTAAACGACCGAACTTTTTTTTCTTTATAAATCCTCTGCAAATGAGTTTTACTAATATTTACTCTTGGTTGGTGTTTCTATCATTGAGTCTATTATCAAAAGTGTAGCATCGTATTTTTTATTGGGTTTCTTAAAATTTACTACAGATCCAGTTAAATCAAATTTCTGCACCAATTTGCGCAGCGCTTCACACGATACTTCAGTATTGGGGAATTTTTCGTGAAACATATCTATAGCGTATCAATAAGATACGCTTCCAATTCCGTAACATTTAATAAAATAAATACATTCCTCGATAGTTAACATTTTGCAAGTCCAACGAAAAATAACTGACAATATTACAATTAACGACTTTTGACAGATCAATACTATTAGACAATACAATAACCTTTGATCGCATAGATTAATTATGGTTATCTATATTAATTTCCAAATAACACGTTCTATCAATTAAATTGACCAACTCATAATAGTCAAACTTTAGACTTAAAATTTTGTATCTTAACTAATTTTATGTTGTTAAAGAACTTTTTCTGTTAACAGTAAACTCTAAAATGCAATAAATGATACTCTTACTGTTGAAGCATTTTCATGTTATCTTAATTTGTGGATATTCTGTATATTTAAGCTTAAAATTTTCGATGGTTAACTTATCTACTCAACAAGCAGAACTTTTTCTAACGAATGACTTTTTGTCGTAAAATCAATAATAAAGAATTTTTCCTCTTGTCAACTCCATCGGGGGACGCACTGTATACAGTCTGGTGTACTGATATCCTCAATATAGGGACGTAAAATACCATCTAGTACTCTTAAATACTCATCAAAGTTAAATCAAGTACTAACGAAAGTTTCCAATTCGTTGGCCACCTACTGTACGTATACGATTAAAGCAATTACACCCAAAAACCTATTCGGTAAACTTCTTCAACGTTTCTGAGAGACATTTTTCTTCCTGAAAGAAAGCGTAAGGTGGCCTAAAATAGTAATTTTAGTCCTCGTGTATGGATTGAAATGAAATTCCTTAAAATCCCTAATTGAACTTAATAGGAAGTTCATCATTTCGTAAATTTCGGTAACTCCAAACACAAGAACTTTTAATTCTGGACACGTGTTTCACGAGTTCTCGGAAATTACCTGTATAATATAAACTCATAGTCCTTGTAACCAGAAGGCAGTTATCGTTTGCAATACCACAAGAAATCTTCCGCTGCAGAAAAAAATCATATTTCATGATTCCATAATGATTCAGTTAAAAACTAGATTTAGCGATTTAGAATGCTTCCAGACGAAGATCGCAGTCTTGGCCGAAAATATTACATCCGTTCTCCACAAACTTAAGAATTTTGTGAAGTCTTAAACCAATACAAATGTTTTGGACAGATGCGAAAACTTTATTTGTTACTTGCCACATACTCTCCGGAAGCTGGAATTTCTTAGAGAACTTGGCAATCTTTTCTTGTATAAATGTGTATGACGACCTACCCTAACCGGTTTTACGACACTTACTCTCACGAAAATAAAATAACAGGTAAAAAACACATAACTACAAAATTCCAGAGGAGAAATATTATCTGTGGTACTTTGGAGGATCGTAGCGAGGCTGCTGCAATCGTTGCTAGCCTATCAGAAAATGGAAAAACTTTTAATGCTAAAATTGTAAGACAAAGACTCGCGGACATGGTCCTTCACCCTCTCTTCCTGTTATAAATATTTGGAACATCTGCTATGATTTTTGTTAAGCGACCAGATGGCGACGAATATAATCTCAATTGCGTAATACCCACTGTTATAAGCATAGGAGAGGCAGCGTTGAGATACAGTGTATCCCAAAAAGTTTTATACTAATGGAGAAAAAGTTTATCTTGCATTTCACAAAAAAAATATGTGCATGACTTGTAGATCCATAATAAAGTACAACATTTTTAAACCATTGGCTGGAATACAGAGAAAATCAAAATTATGATTTGGAGTGAGAGTAAAATACGTTCAAACTGCAGTGACGAGCAAAATGTTCATCGAAATTGTTGTTAAGTAGCAAAAATTATGCCCACTGGTATATAAAAATTTAAAGATATTACAATAAACACGTCAGCAATTGTTAGATCAATACTCATTACGAAACATTGTAAGATCCCGTTCATAGCTCCTGATTTTGTTTTTTAACACGTTCTTCATAGACCGCTTTGAAATATCTATTAAGTGTCAACAAATATCAAATGTTACATCAGTGTGTGTTTGCAATAATTAGAGAAATGCCAGTAAAACTGAATATCAACGATAAAATTAACATTGTTCTTATTGTTGGAGAAAAATATAAAACATGTAGGGAGACAGCAGACATTTGCAATAATCGACACCTCGATAAAATAAAGCATTTCACAACTGTCAGATATGTAATAAATGAATTCAATATTTCTGGAAGCGTTGAAAATAAATTTAGAAAAAAACATCAGGCATGGGCTCGGAATGAAGATATGCTGATGTGACGTTATCGGTCATGGATAGTCCAAAATATTTACCTCGAACGAGATCCAAATTATTAAATGTAAGTAAAAATTCAATTGCGCGAATTTTAAAGTCAAATAAATTTAAACCATACACCCCAATTCACCTATATGTACTTTAAAAGAAGGAGATATTGAACGAAGATTCAAATTCTGTTTTCTGACGAAGCAAGTTGACATAAAATAAATTCGCAAAATTGTCGATGGCGGAGCGATGTCCAAACCAGAGATCAATATTCATTTAAAACCAATGTATGATGTGGCATTTACAAAGACAGAATTGTTGGACCAATCTTTTCCCGAAATAACATAAATGAAGAAAGTACCTACAATTTTCAAATAATCAGTTGCCTGACTTTCTTCTAAATGAACGAGAAAAAATATGGTAGTAACAGGATGGAGCACCATGTCACTGAAGCAGAACTATTCGGGATTTTCTATTCCACACTTTCAACGGTAAAGGCTTTGGCTTTGGCCCCCAAGGTCACCGGACATTACTCCTCTAGGCTTTTTTGTGGGGTTACTTAAAAGAAAAAGCATACCGTCAGAGGCCATTGCAAGATATTGATGATCTTGAAAGACTCATTAGCGAAATATGTGAAGCTATAACTCCAGATGTGATTATAAATGTTCTACACGAATTTAATCAACTGTTTAGAAAGGGGCGGTAGATACGTTGAGGTTCCGTAGTATTTAAGTAAATTTACATGTTCCCAAAAAAAATTATTAGTTGAGTATTATTCATAAATTGATAAGGAGGTTTGCAATTATTTATCATGTTTTATTCAATAAATAAACTAGTTAATAATTATCTTGTAATTTTTATCTGGAAAAAATTACAAATCTACAAGTGAGCATAAAGTTTTTTCAGCTAATGTTTTGAAAATTTTGTACTTAATTATGAACCTACAAGGCATGCAGAGATTTTTATCAAGAATATTTTTTTTGTAGAATGTAAGATAGACTTTTTCTCCATTTGTATAAAACTTTTTGGGACACACTGTATGTACGTTGGGCTGGATTACGGACGCTAACATGGTCCTATTAGATTGGCCAGTGCGGTCCCTAAACCTCAAACTCATCTCAAATATCTTTGAGGTATTCTGAAGCTGAGTACAAAGCAGCAACCATAGGGTATAGAAACATTATTTTTATATTTCTACAGGTTAATTTCTAAGTATTAACTATAAACATTTAAATTCCTCCTATGTAGCATCCTGATTTTAGAGGTAGTTCACATCTTTTTGATCAAGGTTATCATATTGAGTTAAAGTTGTTAATTCCTGTTTTAGCCTTGACTTTTATTAATAACTCTCATAAGTTTTTCTGCTGGATATGATACATATAATGATACTTGCTAGATTAAGATCAGTGCCACATTTAGTCGCTATATTTGATATGTTCTCTCCTGCTTTTAACATCCTTAACCATAGATCGTCCTCAAGTTATTTCTCTGTAACAATTACAACTTTTCTACATGTGAAAACTAAAATATAAAAAATGTTATTTAATATGTTTTGTTTACTACAGGAAGAAGCTACTTTTATATCTCTTATAAAAGAGACAATCATTTAATTTAAATTGCAAATAAAAAAATATATTACCAACTACAACACACGCAAGTAAAATTTCAATTTGAAATTAAAAGTCAAGGTCGTTTTCATCCAGTAAAATTCGCTGCTATTAACACGTTCGTTAACACCAATAAAAAAAATTATAAATGACAATTAATACTATCCGTTGATTAAACACTTTCTAATTGGTTTTAATGCCGGATTTGTTTCTTAAATATTTAGATCGGTCTTATTTATATCGCTCGATGGTTTGTTAAGGTATACGAGAAGTTAAACAAAAATGGTGAAACACTAAGTGCATACTAGACGATACTTTATACATACAAATAGCGTTTAATATTAATAAAACTAGGTGAAACCGTGCCTTGTTACTTGGCGCTACGTATAATTGAATGTGTACCTGACTGGAAGCTTCAAACTACAAGATCTGCGTCTAGATAATGTTAATACAGCACTGCAATAAAAATAGAAATGTTTGTGTGCATATTTAGTTGGTGAAACTGATAAAATGATAAACATTTGGAAGTCTAAGATACTTTCTTTTATCGTGTGTTGATATTTACAGGATGTGACGCGGATATAAACCATTAAGTGCGAATTATAATAAATCAACATCCAGCACGAGAAAGAGCAAAAGCTCCTTCAATTTCAACGGAATATTTTATATAAACAAACACTCAAGGTAGAAGTACGCGTTAGCAATAAGAGTAATTTATTTGTCGACGCAAGAAGTTAAATAAATTTCCTTTCGTTCCTCCATCCTTCAGAAAACAGACGTTCTACTATACTCTCGTTTACGTTACGGGGTCGGATAAAAATGGAACGATGTCGGTCTGGATGAGATTGAAACATGGCAAATTGACAGAATGAAAAAATAAGATAAATTTGCCAAAAGTGCTTTTTATATCCGAAGTAATTACGACTCTTCGGGCGTATCCAGCGACGCATTTACACAACATCCACACGGATATACGTAGAAAAAGCTCGTTCGACGCCCGAAATTTTGCCAGTTTAAATTGGATTTTTTCCCTCTATCTTTCAGCGTTTTCTTCTGTTTTTCTGTTACGCTTCTGGCGAGGATATTTGTAATGTTTCAGAACTTAATTTCATGTTATTTTTTTCCATACATAATTTGTGTAGTTCTTAAATTGCTCCCGGTATTACTGAAGCGTAAATATTGTTCCTCTCATTTTTGAAATATGTATGTTATTTGCACAATAGACTTTACGGCATAAGATTAAATCAATATTTAAGAGGGGTGAATCTCCAATAAGACTTTCAGTGATATTTATACCAATTGTCCAAAATTTGAAAATGCATACATACAGATTATATAGAAAAGGAAATACGTGACCGTTGCAACGTTAATGATGAATCGGTCAATTGTTAAAAAAATACTCAATTTACTATTAACTTGAGCTTTCGCAAAGATCAATGATGATAAAAAAATTACAAACAACGATTTGGAACACCCATGGGAAGCCCTATGAGCCCCGTGATTGCTTGTATTGTAATGGACTTTTAGTTGGATGCTTGTATTCTTGTGCTACCATTTCAGCTGCCATTCATCTACAAATATGTAGATGCCATTATAACGTCTGTTCCCGAGGATGCTGTTCACATAGTCCTTAATACTTTCAATAATTTTAATAGGTTTATATAGTTTACGATTGAATGTGAATCCTATAATTCCGTACCGGTTCTCGACACAAGAGTTATAAGAAAAAATGACCAATTAAAATGCTAGATTGGTACACCAAAACAACCTACTCTGGTAGGTATTTAAATTTTTATTCTAACCAACCCATATTTATGAAGGTTAATACTCTTTGTGCTATAAAAGACAGAGTCATCAGATTGTCACGTCCGGATTTTCATTTGAAGAATTTACAGTTTTTACACTCGAATTTTCTTAATAACGGTTATCCCATCAATTTAGTTAATAGAATCTTGTTTAACAGTAATCCAGATTATAGCAGATCTTATACTAGAACAGTCGTATTACAACAACAAACCGAAAAACAGTACATTAGGTTCACTAACATTCCTAAGGTGGCCCCAAAATTAATGTCCCTATTCAAAGATTTTTCATACACCTATATTGTTACACAGTCAAACTTACTGGTGAACTTTTTTCGAAGAGCAGGGATCCCGTAGATAAATTTCAGTCCCCTATGTTGGTATACTCCATTCCTTGCAATGACTGTGAGACTATCTATGTTGCACAGACTACACAATATTTGAATACTAGATTACGTCAACATAAGAATGATTACGTTCATATAGAAGACAACAACAGGAGGACTGCACTCGATCATTGCTTTAGATACAATCACAATTTTGACTACGATGGGGTTAGTGTTTTGTGCCGTAGACAACATTAGAGAAGAATGTTATTTCTAGACATGTACGACATTAATAAATTACCTATAATACTGTTAATTTCAGAAGTGACATAATGAACCTTAGCAATATATGTATATTCATTTGTCATTACGCTGTGATGTTTGAGATGAGGACCTGACCTTTTCAGTTGTTTCAAATTGATTCACTTCTGTTAACTGTATGCAGCCCAACTTTATTAACGGTTAAGTTAAAGTAAGGCTTCCTTGCTCCCCGCTGTTGCGTCACTGATCTTTGCATTCACTAAGAATTTAGTTTCTTCAATTTTATATAGTTTAGTTACTAACTTTCAACCTAACATTTACCATGTGCTTTTCACCTTGTCACCTGGTGATCATGATGTGTGCTGATCCAGTCCGTTTGACTGTCGTTAATGTATTTACCATTATAACGTGTGTTTTTATTAACTGATTTTAATTTCTGACTGTAATGTTTTTTACCGTGATTCTCTGTTGTTTGCCCAACGCAACTCATAACGTAGATTGTTTGATAGAAAAATCTTTCTTTTTTTGTAAAACAAGTCCTTATAAAACTAGTCTCTTTTGACACCCTTTTCTTTGCTTTTGTTATAGTGTATCTTCTGATGAAGCTGACAATAAATCAGCGAAAGCTCAAGTTAACAATAAAGCTGACAATAAATCAGCGAAAGCTCAAGTTAACAATAAATTGACAAACTGACATATATTATATAATATAAATATATTTTTTTAGAAAATATTTTTTACTTTTATTGTATACAATCATGAAATGTTTAGATGTAAAGTTTCACTGTATAGTTTTCTAAATATTAAACAATAATCAACAAAAACATTATTGTAAAAATTTGCTTAAGTGGTCCTTGCTGCCCCGGTCTCCTCTGCCATCACTTTAGCATTAAATAAGAAGATGAATTGGTAAGATGTAACAGGCCAGACTCATTTTGTATAATCACACGAACGAATCTAATCAAAAAGTGTATCAATAGAAAAAGTAGCAACTAACATTATATTATAAGCATCAGTATTATTTCCGTTGCAATTAGGTATCAATTACTCTTGTTCACCTGGAGGGTGTCCAATCTAATTTTATCACATGCCATTACGGGCAATTGCCTGTGAAATTGCTTGTAATTTTTAAGGACTACGGCAGATCTACTTTATTGCATCGCATGCAAGCGGCCGTCGTAATTTGATCTTCATTTATTATGCACCTTGTCTATCTGGTCTACACCGACGACAAATTAGATGGCATAAAAGTGCTACTAACGATTTACGTAATATTGTAATTACGTGATTTATAAAATTGGAAAAATTTTTAAAATAAATAATCCTGTAAATTGGCAAAATTGAAAATCTTGAAAATAAAAAAATATATAAATTAAAAAGTTTAAAAATATTTAAAATGTCTGAAAAACTTAAGAAAACGAAAAATAAATAAACAAAAGATATACATATATGAAACGATTCTGATAATTTAAAATTTTGAAACAATTCCTCGATAATAAATAATAGAAATGCGAGAATTATACCACTTCTTGCCAATGTCCGGAATATAAATCAGCATTCGTTGATTTAAAAGTAGTTATAGCACAGATTGAATTGCAAATTTTATTAATGGAGAAACTATTTTCACTAAAAACAGCAATAAATATACAGAGCCGATCTTAGTGCTTTAGAAATGTTTTATTCATTGAAGATATACACACACTAGCATAGTGTGAGCATATCAAATAATATAAAAAGTAGCAGATTTTCAAAACTTTCTACACTTGATTTTTTATCTTTTTAAGGAATATCTTGAGGAAAATGAAACTAAATTATAAATAAATATAGAATTTATTTCAACGATCTTACACTCAAATTTATAATTCATGACCCATGAACTAAAAATTTGGGTTTTAAACTTAAACTAAATATATTACAATGTGGCACAATAACTTAAATGATAACTTTCACCTTTTCTTCGAGTCGAATCCATTCTCCTGGACATATTCATGAGCCTGCCTGAAATGGGGATGTTGCGGGAGATACTCAGGAATTTGCAAATCAGTTTTACCGGGTTGGAAAAATCCCGGCTGTGACGCTAGTTGCTCTTGCAATTGATTCTGGTGTTCATAATGCTGTGATTGAACATTCACACCTTGCTGTTCTTGAATATTATTCTGCGGAAATTGTTGGACGAAATATTGGTAATTATGTTGTTGCGGTGGTACCTCATTGGTCTGTTGTTGATGTTGATTAACAGCGATTTGAATAGGAGGTCGTTCGGGTTGGCTGTCAACTGGTGTAAATCCATCTCCAAAAGGATTCTTTTGCAAAGTGTGTGGACCGCCTACATAAACTTGAGGTCGCGGAAAAAGATCTTCATGTAACTGTGGTACCATTTTTTGTAAAAATGGGGGTTCAACAACCGGTACTCGAGGAAGTTCTTGCGGATGTTGTGGTACTAAATGTGGAAAAATTGGTACTGATGCTCCTACAGGCAAAACAGGCGATCTATTGTGAACTACAGGAGGATGTTGTGGATAAAGTGGAACAGCAACTGACGATCCAATAGATAATACACCAGGTTTGTGAAGAACTTGGGAATGTTGCGCTGCCAGATGAACTGGTAATTGGGACCCTAGAGGTAAAACTCCCAAATCTGGAACCGGAATGTTCAGACGTCCAGGTAAAACATTAATAGGCAATACTGGCTTGGGTTGGTGCAAAATTGTATGAACATTAGGTTGTATATGTATCCCAGGATGTATTGGAGCTGATGGTTGTACAGGCAGTACTGGTTGAATTGGAGGTGGTAAAGGCACAACAGGTTGTAAGTTTACAGCTGGAACAGGTGGGGGTAATGGTACAACTGATTGTATAGGTTGAATAGGAACTGCAGGTCGTAAAGGATAACTAGATACGAAGGAATGTACATTGAATACAGGCTTAGGTTGAACATTCACTGTAGGATATATTGGGAACGAAGAAGATGTGGATCCCGGAATTGCTGGATGAATCACATTAGGATCTGGAATATTTTCAGGTTCAGGAACAGGCACTGAAGGCACGAAAGGCTTCTTATCAACTTCAGGCTTAAAGTTATCCCAACCCTGATGCTGCCACGGTTTAGCCGGTTCAGTCGGTGGCACATTAACTGGTAATGGTTTCTTATAAACGTAACCTCCAGGTTTATATGATGGATTCAATTTGGGCGGCGCTAGAGAGAGCACTGGTTTACTCCCTATATACACAGGTCTTAAATGCATCATTGGTCTCGAAATTGGTCTCATATAAAGCGGTTTGGCCATAGGAACTAGTTGTAATTTCACTGGCCTGTAACCTAGGAGATACTTGTATCCTGAGGGATGGTACCGGACGTGTTTCTCTAAAGCGTAGTGGTTTCCGTTGCTGAAAAGTGTACGTTTACTTTGATCGTTGTTATCGGAATCATCTTCAGTTTGTTTGATTGGATCTATTTGTTCGTTTGAATCTTGAAGAATTTCGGCCGAAGCGAATCCGATTATGAGGATCAGAAACTAGAAAAGATAGCAATCGTAATAAGAACTATTTGAACTCATTGATTCTGTCATGATCTTGATAATGACTATAAATCAAAAAAATATGTAAAAAAACTGATATTAGATTGATATTAGAAAAGTGGAACAGGAAAATATGAATACGGGGTAAGATCTTGACAACAAAGAAGGGGGTTAATTTAAAGCAAATTAAAAAAATATCTAAATTAGTAATAATGTATTATATATATAATCTTACCTCCAATTTCATACTGGACCAGTATGAACCACGACAATAATCAAGACAAGCACAAGTACTGAATCAACCACACTCACTGAACTTGCACTGGATAAAAAGTAAATCCTGAATGGAAACAACTTGCGTCAAACTAACATGAAGACTACCGGTAATCCTACTTTCTTTTTGATTTTATATCACCATTGCCTTCTTACGAGTACAGTATATCAATTAGCTTGTTCAATATAAAGTAGAATTTCTATTCCCCATAGACTTATATGTGTATGGGACAATGTCAATGCCGCGACGAAGAAAGTACTTCCATTTTCGTCAGTAAATATTACTTTACAAAATGCATATAGAACGAATTTTTCCCTCTGTCCAATTATCTCTGCTTTAGTAAGATCGTTGAATACTTATCGACCAAGTCTGATAAGCTCTAATTTAACGAAGACGATTTTGCGTAGTTTTATCATGCGGTCATCGATGCAACAGCGCATGTATAGTGGATTGTGCCAAACGAAGAACAGTTGCAAAGGTTTCATATTCTTCGGATGTATGCTTGTACGCGCTTACGTCATAATTGGTATTCAGAACTCATACCTGTAAGTTTTTACACCTTCCTCATTTGCAAATTACAAATGCTTTTAACGAACAATGGAATCTAGCGTATGGTTATTATGTGTAGCATTCAATAATAGAAATTATTACTCTGTTGTTATGCGGAATAACAAGTCTACAAAACCCGGCTGCTTAGACAATAGCCATTCCGAAAGGAATAATTGAGTGTGACAATCGCAGAGGTGCAAAGAGACGTTGTCATATAAAACTACTTCTTCAATTAAGATTCTACGTTATTCTACAAGCAAATCTTTCAGACCTGCTTCATGTTAATGATTGTTGTTCGGGGAACAGAAGCGAAATCTTTTATGGTCACCGCTACATCATCGTTTTTACATTTTATTGGTTCCTGTTTCGTTCTAATATTATTTTAAATTTTTTACTATTACTATTACCATGCTGCACATTTTATCGCATAATAAAAGTTCAAACAATTTGTCACGTCCTGGTAACCATCAGGACCTAACCCGGATTGGTTAACAAGGCTACCGCTGTCACTATTGCCGTATAATTTTGCTGTGTGTACACTATTTCATGGCTTTGTTACTCACTCGCGTAATTTTGTTAATCTGATCTTGCGTATAAGTGGTAGAGCACTGGAAATAACTTTAAACTTGATTAGAGGAAGGAAATCAAACAAACGCTAAATTATTTCTCTTAAGAACCTTTTCCTAACTAAGTTGAATACAGATGTAAATAAGTTTATTAAGCAGATCATAAATCATAATTATACATGGTATAGAGTGTCACCTAAACAATAAATCAATACCTATATATCAATACTATAAATGGATCTGAATCATCTAAACGATGCTCTTCCTTCAGATCCATCAGTAATGATGGAAAATTAACAAAAGGCGTGCATACATTACTTATCACAATTTCCTCAACAGACTAGCAAATCAAAAGACAAGAAACAAAAAAGAACAATATATTACACCACATCTACATGTGCCGGTTCACCCAAGAGGCCCAGCAGCACGACAAGATACAGCAATCCCACACGAAATTATCTTAATCCAAGAGAAAGATGTTTTCTGTACTTATTCTTGAACATAGTACAGGACAAAGATCTGAGGTTCATAGGAATAGAATTATAAACAATAGCGACGTTATAAGAAAAGGATCGTTTAAAAATAGCAGTATTAAATAAGGGCGGAGTTAGTGCACCCTTAAATCTAACATTAATATTGTGAACATCAGTTCTAAAGGTCAGACTTCGGTGCAAGTAAGGGGATACTCCAACTAAACTTAAATTATAACAGAAACAAGCAAGGTGTAATTTCGATCTCATAATCATATTAAGCCATCCCGGCCAAGCTAGTATATGGGAAATATGCTGTCTCTTCCTAATACCATAGATAAATCTTAAGCAGGCATTTTGAACTTTTTGTATTCTGCGATTATCCGCCGAATCCAAACAGGGACCATAAACAACATGGATCGATAGAATAAGCGATTCACAGAGGGTCTTGCGCAATTCCACTGTCAGAGAATCCCTCCTACCTTAAGTTTCCCAAAAGACCACCTTAAGTTTCCCAAAAGATGCACCCGTCACTTTCGCCACATGCTGTCTAAATCTTAAATCACAGTCAATTGTGAGACCCAAGTTCTTAACCACTTCAACAACGTCTAAATTTTCTCCATTCACTGTTAATTAATTTTGACGCGACCAAACACGATGACTGCCGTTTTGCTTGCGTTGATGGTAAGCCCGTGTGCCAAAGATGTATCATAAACCATGTGAAGGTCATCATTTATTTGCGCAATACTAGTATCAATCTTTTCAGGATCAAACGAATGATAGAGCTGTGTATCATCAGCATACATATGATACATACTTTTAGCTTTCTTATATTTGCTGTTACCGCCCAGTAAGGTAACTTCTGAAAAAAGAAATAGAATTAGCATCTAGACCAATATAGTGTAGAATACTAAACAGTAATTCGTGGTAAATCTCTAAGAAACAGCTCCCCCAGGTGCTAGATGAGCGGATTCTCTGAGCTTGATGCCTTCTCGAGTGTTTTTCTGGCCAGCACCAGCGTGTAATTGCTAAGGACAAAGAACTCCCGATAGGTTTGTACATTACTAACAAACCAAGGTGCTAAGACTATTGTGCGCAAGACCCGATTCTGCAGGACACTCAGCCTCTTCACTTGAGCCTAGCTGGCGCTGGACCAGCCCAGGGCGTACTTCTTCAGTAATTTGGAGAAGTTGGAAGTTCGCCGATAAGCTTCTACGAAAACGGAATTACTCATTAGGCAGTATATTATTTTCGGAAATATCATCCCAAAGCAGTAAAGGAACTCGAAACACAGCCAAATATACTCAAACTAGTTTTGCAAAAGGCAGAAGAACAACAATTTAGCTGTTTACTTGTTTAATGAAGGAATCACTAACAACATGCTACCAATTCCACATACCGGCAGTGGTGGTAGGTAGATATTGATTACAAAATGGAATATAACTCTGCGAAAAGAGACAAAGTAAATAAAATACAAACAGGTTCAAGTAACTGATGTTAAAGTAAGAAGGAAAACATCCTAGAAACTTCGAAATTGGGACTAAGCCTGAGGGCCCACAGTTATCAAAACATTTTGCACAACAGCAACCAATTCAGAGGCTACGCATGCGATTTAGCAGTAATAGCTATAAATAAAAATACATATACTAATTACAAGTAATCCAAGAACCAAGTAAAGTTGTCAGAATGAATCGGGAAGGAAATCTAGAGAAAGAATTAAAAAGACAGATTCGGACAGGTATGGTTAGTATGAAGGAAAAGGCTGGGGAAAAACCCATGCTCAGAAGATTTGCGGGAAAAGACTAGGAGGTTTATATGTAAGAAGAACAAACGAAGCTGGAAATAGAACCTATAAGAAAGGCAAGACAATTACAATGGTTGGAACATATTGATATGATGCAAAAGGACAAAACACTGAAGAAAACACCAGAGATAAAACCAGAACAAACGAGCGAGAGAGGAAGACCAACGAAAAGATGAAGACCATGATGGAAGCACTACAAAAGAAGATGACTTGATAGACAACCAAGATAAAAAAATCGAAAGGAACGGAAGAATATCAAGCTCTCCGCCTAAATGGTCTATCAATAGCTTTACATACATACATATGTATGTGCTATAACATCTCAAGCCCTGGTCAAGGTTACTAAGTTGACTGAGCCAACATGTCACTTAGAATCTCGACCAAAAGCGTCAGGCAATCTTTTAAGAACTTCCCTGTCTTTCCATTAACTGTACTGCATTCTAGCTCCTCTAGGCTTGCAATCTTTTGTCCGCAGGTCAATGATACAGAGGCTGTATTGAGGTTGATTCTTGATGTCATCAAAAATTTGATCAAAATGTTGAGACTTTATCCGTGTTGACTCCGAAATAACCATCCTAAATATTTTTCTTACGTTTCTTCAGTGCGTTAGGCAATCGCCAGAGCCATTTCTGTTTTTTTTTAATGGTTAAACCCCTTTAATTAGGAGCTCATGGTTTGCTAAGCCCTCTGTTTGGGATTGAATTTTTGTTTTTAATAATGATATTAAGCTTAGATGGAAATCATCCCTCTAGAAATTTTCACTGTAGGCGAGGATATAAAACCAGAAATACATCACACTATATCTCACCTTGCGGATAGACATACGACGAACATACACACACTCTTTTAGCGAACCAACTACGAGTGTAGATCTGTCTTAAATTGCTGTTTCAAATATAATACAACAGGAATGAATTTAGATGGAAAGGTAGCTGCTGTTAAATACTGCAGACTATAAAAATATTTTCAAAGATTCAAAAAGAGTGGAACACATTTAACCCGGCATTAATACTGTTAAAGGGGTGTAGGTTTCCACGATTGTTATTTACTGCATTTAAGTTTTCTGGATGTTGTGGTCTAGATAAGTTTGTACTTAACGTTTCGCCGATAATGTCAGGGCTTGTTCTCTTAAAAACCTTTCTAAGAAGCTGGCTCCGAATGGTTCGTAAATCGAATTAGAATAATCACGGTTTTGATTAGCTCCATGAAAACATCTCCTCCCTGTTTGCAGATAACTGCTCCAGTTCTAGCATTCCAACAATTCAGATTTAAGTACACCCTAGCGATAAAAGTTAAATATGGTAACGCAACATATTGCATCAGCCAAATAAGGTAGATAGATCATTTTTCAAAACAAAATCCTGCAATTTGGCAGCTTTGATCTACATGGTAAACACAAGTTAAATAATCGTCAACAGTCTCAGCACAAATGTGGCTTTAAAATATTTCTTGTTCTTGTAATGACATAATCGCATAAAAATTTCTGTAGTATATGTATTGTGCAAATGTTGAAACGTCCATAACAAGTACAAATACAACAGATTTTGTCGTCATCCTCGATGTTCTCAATTTATTTGGCTCTGACTCAATTAAATCCTTAAAGGAAACATTTACAGCAACTACCATACATCTTGGTACGGAATTGAGAAACATAATTCATCCCGAAATTGGCAATCAATATAAACAGAATTAACATCATTACATCGGGGCAACAGCTTAACAACGGTTCCTTAATTGGTTACGTCTCCGACAAGAATGCAGTAATATGTTACGTAACGAATTAAACAATTATGCATAACTCACGTTTAGCGACACTAGAAGCGAACCTTTAAAACGTTGCCGACGGCGACATTCAACAGCTTTCCTCTGGTTTATTTTCCCCTTTTTGTTCGAGAATAACTCAAACCGTACGATAACGAGGTGCCAGTGCGACTTACACGAAATAATAAGATGCAGCAAATTATGGATGCACAAACGAATCCACAAATAAAATAAAACCTTTACGAAAGGAAGGAGTACCAAGAATTGGAAAAAAAAACAGAAAAAAGATAAAACCGAAACGATGTGTTTGGCATCGCAAACAGTTTGTGTGATACGCGCGGTTACGTCGTTTACAAAACAACCCATTTATTAAACATGTCGTGTCGTGTATAGCGGAGCAAGACGACACATAGTTCTTCCCGATGTTTTTACAACTTCAACAATGTGTTAAATCTGAGGACGTCACCGTTTAATATTTGATGAACGTTGGAGATAGATAGAGGGAGACAGAACGCTCAAAATCGTGAGACTAGTCGCTAAATTATTAAACTGTAACTAGCTGTGGAGTTGGAGGACAATCCCCAAGTACATAATAAGATATATAAATGAGTGTATACTACAATGTTATAATACAAACCACGTGCTAACCACGCATTAAAGAAAATACCGATTGCCAAATAAATGCGCTTGATATTCCGTTCGGGATTTAGAGTGAAAGTGTATGTTTATATAGGCGTATCGATCCAAAAACAAAACAAAGAGAAAACAAAATGTTTTTTAATTAAAAAGAAAATGAAACTTAAATTATGTCGAATATGTCTACCATATAAGATCGCAACAAAATATAACTTATTCTAAATTGCCTGATTAAAATAAGACGAAGAAGTCTCGTTTCTATTTATAAATCCCTCCAACCCCCTCAGAACAAAGCAATTTCCGTTTAATTATAAGAATCCCTGCTTGGAGACATCCATTTAGTTCTCGAAATTGAAAATCTGCCCGAATCAGTGGAAAAGATGTTACTAGTTAATTAAAAAAGGAGACACTAGGAAAATATTGATAGGTTACAACGGAGCGAGACAACAGTCTGGTCAACCCGGCCGCTGATATACACAACTAGACCGCAAAAGAACAAAATAAGCGGAAAAAAAAACTGAACCGAGAAAAGATCAATAGCGTGTATGTATTCTGGTGATTTTGCTCGTGTTCTATGCTATAAATATCGAAATATGTCAAGTATTATATTGGTGGTGCTACACAAAATAGTAGTTTGTTTGGTTTGTATTATCTGGGATAGTATCTAATAGCTTTCAAAATTAATGCGAACAATGAATGAAAAGTTATGAAATTAGTTTTAGAATTAATGCAGCACATACACCATAGAAGAACATGACCCAGCCGGTTTCAGCAAATAAATTCCAAAAAAGCAGTTATGAAATAAGACCGTTTATATATCAAGGTCGTACCCAAAACCATTACTTTTCATAATGAAAAGAAAGAAAAATAACCTGAAACACGCACTAATGCACAAAACCTGTGAATCTAAACCACTGTTTATTAATTCCAACATCCACTAGATGATGGCAGTAGTAACATAAGTAATAAATTATTTAAAAAAATGTAAAAACATTCCGCAAAAATGTATTCTCCAAACATTTGTTTGGAGAATACATACAAATCATAAAAGAAAGTAAATTATCCCAATTACAACTTGGGGATGGTTTTATATGTCAATCGCTGTGACATAAAAGATCACAGTTCTGCCTTGACCAAACAATATCCCTTTGGTAACAAAACTTTGATGTTCGGTACTAAAGTCCTAACCAGCGCAAAAGCAATTAAACAATCGGCTAACCTTCTTGATCAAAATCTTTCAAACTCCAACCAAAATTGTAAGCAATTGTAGCACTAACAATCTCAACAGGAAATTCAGCGAAAGATCTAAAATCAACAAACTGCCGATACCAACCTCAAAACAAAAATAAGTCTAAAGAAAATTTAAAATTAACAACTCCCAATTCAGTTTTGAATTAACTAAGTCAACCCCCAATAAAGAATTCTCGAGAATACGTAACTGTCATTAATCAATTATAAAATTCGATTGTTTGAAGACACTTCTGATGTTTTACATGTAATACCAACAGAACATTTGTCGGCTAAAACCTGTACTAAACAAGAGATTTCCAAAAATTCGCATAAATCAATCGCAAACTAGGTGCTTCAATGCAACATCTTAGGATATCCACCAGCGTCCATAATCAATTAGAGGCTATCTTTTACGCTCAGAAACTACCAACATAAACAATTAAGCGTCTTACAAGAAATCTCAAGGAAGCTTATCTATCACGATTATGAGAAGAAGAAACGACTTGTGATGTCTCCATTGCAACGTATTCCAAATTTCCCAGATGACCCCAAAGTTCTAAACCTTTCAAAGTTTAAGGTATGAGAGCAGAATTTTCAATTGTCGATTATTTTTTGCTATTTTAATGACTTCTTATATCATTCTCTATTTGCGCATGTTTCTGCTGTGGGAGTTCATTACACTAGAAAATCTCTATATTTAAAGTTTGCTATTACAAAACTTAAAACCTCAAACAAAGCTTGCCTTGATCAGTGGTGAAGTTGAGTGATATTAGGACGCGTCTTATGTCTTGAACATAAGACTAGTAGAAACATTCGTCAAATAATCTACAAGCTTCATTGGAGATATGCACCTATTTAGCTGTACCAAATAAGCAATCTCCAAAAATTCGCATACAGCGATCTAAGGTTTCCCGATAGCTGGCTTGAAAGCAAAATTGTCACCCTCTCATAAGTAATGAATTTTTGATCTTACTTTGATCTTTAAAATCTGTTTGAAATCATGAGTTTTGGTTCAATAAAGATCTCTGACAAATTTACAAAAAGTAGAAACTTCGAAAGATGGTCAATAACAAAGGAATTTAGAATGCATCTTTTGAAACATCACTGGTCTCTTCAACGAAACAAAGCCGTTTTTCCAAAGACGCGGACGAATTGTTCCTGTTGCAAAACCCAGCACCACAAAAAGAAGGAAAAAGTACAGCAAACTAGTTGCGGAAACGATTCTCCACATTCCAAAAGAAGCAGTGAGTATAGATAATGAGCCGCCCTTATGGATATTGGGTATTTATCAGTTAATTTACAGTCAAAATTAAATGCTGCAATTGGTTGAATTGTAGTCATCATCATTGTTCTAGAATTCAAATGAATGTGTGTAAAGTTAGGTTTGAAGCAAAAGCTGATAATAATTTAATGTGTCTTCTCTCTCTAATTCTGCTGTGGTATTTGAAATTTGGACATATAAGTACTAAATCTTTTATTCGTCCCCAACAATAACAATCCATGGAATTAGGTTCTGGGGATCTAGGTGACCATGCAACAGGAGTTCTTCTGCCAATTCATTGCGGATAATTATTGTTGATAAAGTTGCGGACTTCAATTAGGAAATATGCTGGTGCCCCATCCATTTCAATCCAGGTGTGTCTTCTTATGATTAATTACACATCCTCTGAAGATGGTGGAAAGTCTTCCATAAAAAGTGTAGGTAATTAACGGCATTTAATATTGCTGGAAGAATTTAAGGGCCAACCAGCAAATTATCGATTAAACCCGTCCAAACATTCACAGAAAATTCAGACTGGAAATTAGACAAACGTATTACTCCATGATTTTGTATTGCCGTCCTGTGTATGTAGGTTTCTCATATTGACGACACCGCATCTGGTAAATGTAGCATCATCTGTCAAAAGAATCAAACTACAGAAATTCAAGTTTGCCGCAGAATCAAGATGGAATAAACTTGACGATAATGAAAATCTGCCTCAAGCATACCTTGCACTTTCTTATAATGACATTCATGTAGACTTTCACGTTTTAAAATTCGCCAAACCGTCATTCGAGACACTTCAATTTGCCTGTTCATTCGACGTATTAGATTTCTAATATAGCATAATGTACTTGTTCTTCTACCTCTACTGGAACACTTACTACCATTACAAAAACTAATAAATAAAATGTATATCCCCATGTTCTTCAGCAGAAAAGCTGTAAGGCATTTTAAATTGAAAAAAAAATAATTATCATATTTCTAATTTGTTAGGCCTGCAACTTGGAAGGAAAAAGAATCGACCTACCTCCTATGTTCTTCAATCTTAGAATTAAGTTTATAAGTATTCACAATTTCTGACATAACGATACAGGACACCTGTATACTGTACATACATGATTATAATTGTCTTACTTTCATTCTTTTGCTATTCTTTAGACTGAGAAACCTAAGCATCACGTTTGGCCGCGTTAGACGCGCAATTGTACTTATTCCTAACATACATAAACATGTATGTTGTAAAACACTAATGCATAAAACACAAATTAATTCTAATTGAGCAATTAATTAAGAAAAATTTAATTTACAAAATTTAATTTCCATTAATAAATTCGAGCACGAATTCATCGTAGAAAATGTAACCGTATTTTAGAAATTTCCTTCCGAATACCGATAATAATTGCAACAACTGACGCGGAAGCGACACATGCCCCAAAGGTGTTTTCAACGTCGCATCGTTCAGGTAACATAACAAGTCTCATTCACTCGACTAACTAATCGAATTAGAGTAATGGAGTTCGGGGTCTATTTCCTTTTTTGATTATTAGATTGTCAGTGGGCGTGTTTCCTTCCACAGTCTCTCACGTTCGTATACCTTTAACGCGTCAAAGTAACACGACTATCAAGTTTTTCTTATTTGCCTCCGTCAAACAAGTCACTCAGTTGATGAAGATGAACAGAAGCAAACATACGTATATATTGATAAAGTAGCTTTTTCGAAGCTAATGCAATTTAATTATGGTTATAACAGAATTAAAACAACCCCAAAATAAAGAGGCAAAATGTTGATTAGTAACATCGGAGTAATTTCAATAACTGGTCCCAAAACATATTATCAACCCTTCCCCCAAGTTTGGACATCACAAACCGGAGATGACCGCCATCAAAACAGGAGGAAATAAGGCCAATTTTAGGTTTATCCCCTATTCGCAATTTTGTGACCCTTCGATATAACTCCACCTATCAATAAGCAGTAATAGAGGTAATTATGGATGAAAAGAATCGATTAGAATAATTATCAATCATACTTTTATTTTACCAATTAACTAGCGGCCTTACCTGGACAACGTTCAAATATTAGAGAGGTAACTCCTATGTACTGAACATCGATTTTTTTTAATTTATTAGAGTAATATTTTCGCCTTAGTATGGGCATGCAAATTATACATTGGACTTGTTGATGGCATTGCATAAACTACCGTAGGATACTATGCGCTGGAATTTTTTGTAGGTACCTACATAGCGTGGACGTTACGTAAACAAATTCAAATTACGTTTTTTGTAACATACCCATCGCGTTGCGCGAATTTTTCACGTGCAGACGCAAATTCTAATGTTTTGTGGACCGAATAAAACTCCGATTGAAATAAAACTAAACATATAAAGCGAATAACACATACATCCGCAATTGTCTGCGTCGTCCAGAATATTAACTTCGTAATTAAAAATTTAAAATAGTAACCGGAACACCTTTAATTTAATCTTTATTTTTATTCGAATAACTACTGAATCTTCCTTCGAATTAGCACACAGTCATCACTCAATTTACGATAATATTCCTACCAAGTAATCCTCCGGCGATATCCTAAAATTGAGATTATCGCTACTGAGTGGAGTAAATGAAAATTTACGCTTATTATAAAGAGAGCAGGGCGAAAGCAGCGCAATATCCGCGCATAGAAACTGTAGTACCGAAACGATACGACCTTAACGCTTTTTCGATGATAATAATGAAAGGATTAAACATTTTACGATCACCTTTATATTTTTCCGTGCATCATAAAACCGGAATGCCTTTTTCTGAGCGGGGGCCGCACAGGACCAGGGAATGGAGAACGAAGGGGGAGAAAAAGAAAAGTGTATCTCTTCGCCGTCAACGGAATAATACAGCTACAATAAAATTCGGATTAGGGTATGGTAAAATGACAGTAGAGAGAGGCCAAAGCCGAATTATCCCTACATAAAAATAATAAAAGGAATTTCTGTGAACTGAATCGCGGATAGCTATGAACCTAAATCGGATCATATTATATGTCTTGCGATATCTAATGACTTAGCAGCAGTGGCGGCTGGTACATAAGCGCTGCAGTGCTGCAGAGCTCCCAAAAAATCTCCTATTTATGTAACTTCCTTTCCTTTTATCAAATATAAAATTTATAATATATTTTGAAAGGCATTCGCATTGTCGTAATGATAAAAAAAACTGCGAACACAAGCCACAGTTTGAAATACCAAACCCTTGCGGGTTGCGAGAAGTTCATCACATGGCATGGCGTTTCAGTGAACAGAATAAACGCGCTGAACGCGGATGAGACGCTACAAGTTGCACAACTTCCAACTTTTAGCGCGAACGACGTTCTAAACATCGTAGACATAACCACTCATTATCATCCAGAAACGGAAGTTTGATTCACGTTTATGAATACACATTTGGTACATTATATAGATATAACAAATAAAACATTAGTTATATTTCGAAATTGCCCATGTTAACAGGATGACAGAGTGACACAATAGTCGTTTTACAACGTTTACGACGTCATATCCAGTCATGCCCACAGGTCATGTTCGCGCTATTCTGTTTGAAGATCGGTTACCGAACCTTTCATAGGCTAGTGCGCGCGTTGTTCGCGTTTATTCTGTTTCTCACTCACACAGTCCACCAGTGGAATAACGACCCTATTTCGCGCGAGCGTTGATATTTTAGATAGCTGGGCGACACGAACGGGCTCTGCGAGCTCCTTCAAACACCCGCGCTGCACACTTCTCCCCCTTGACGGTCTAAAACTAAGTCGTGCTTTCAACGGGATAGTTCGCTGCATTTACTGCAGCGCAGCGTGCCATATTACGTAAGATATTTCAATTATTACGTAAAAGATAATTATGCGTAAATTGACGCATGCTTTTTAGGGAGCTAAATTATGGCATTTTGATGACTTATTTAGAATAAGTTAATGTTGATTACTTTTGTTTAACTATAAATGAAATAACACAGATTATCTAGTGTTTTAATGTACCTAATTAGAGTGCAGGTGTTTCTGTTTCTGGGTATTGTTGACAATTATTAAATAAACTGTGAACTATGGAAGTGCTCATCAATTTAATTAATGTAAAGAAGTTTTTTTAAATATTTATATGAAGAAAAGATAGAATTAAAAGCAAAAGGTAGACCAGATATCACTATTGAAATAACTGGTGTAAGTAGAGGAAAAAGTTATACAGTAAATTTAGTAGAGATATTTATTCAAAAACGAACGATTTGTGGATGTAACAAAAAAAATGCTTTATATTGTTTTCCCTGTTTACTTTTTGGTGGTGATAAAGCTTGGACGGAAATAGAAGTCACGGATCTAGAGCATTTGAGTTTGAAAATAAAAAGACACGAAAATTCTAAAAGCCATCTTTATAATTACATATATGGAATTTGCGTTACTTAGGGTCAACTAATATTATGGTTCAATTAGATTCGGTTTACTGGTTAAATATGCAGAAACATAATGAAAACGTGTCGAAAAATCGTTATATTTTATCAAAATTTATTAATTGTGTAAAATTTTGTAGGGCTTTTGAATTGGCTTTTTGGGGATATAATGAGAGCGATACTTCCGAGAATCCGGAAATATTTCCTGGGCTTATTAATTTTTCGGCTGGATTAGATGCAACTCAAGTGAGCACCTGAAAAATTGCAGAACACCTTAAAATTTTTCCCACGAGCTGCCACTGCTTAGCAGTCATTTTTACAATGAGGAAAACATTACATATTGTTAGAATTACAAACTACTAGATTTCACACACAGATTTCAGCTCAATGAACTACGGTCGTGGAAACCTACACCCCAAGCATGTATCCCCCTGTTCAAAAATTGAAATTTTGGAATTCCACACACAAGCTTAGCTTTCCTCAGTTATTTCACGAAGTATATGTACACTGGGTTGATTTAGAACCGACTCACCCGACAAGCGACATGAACCTAACGGCGCACACAAAAACTTTCTACATTTAACCGGATCTAGATACAGAAATATATTCTTTTTCAGATACTTTTAATATCTGTATTATTACATAGTATAGTGTTTGCCAACACCCATTAATAACACATAAACGCAAATAAAATAATTATTGTATTTCTCCTAACTTAGCTGATTTTAATAATAGGATACAAATTAATTTTAGAACCATAAGAAGAGTTATTTATCAAAGCAGTTATTAGACAGGAATCTATGTTCACCCAAAGTTTGTTTCATTAAAAAAGCCTGGTTTTATTCTAGTATTAATTAACGCAAAGTAAACAAATAATAATTTATTTCAAATAATAAGGAAGATAAACAAAATGACAGTCAAACTAAAAAGAAATTAATACAATTTTATTGTGTAGTTTCATATGAAACTCAAACAATACGAAAATCCTTACTCATACAATATTTTAATGGCTTAAATACTTCGAAATATAGAGAAATTGTATGCGCTTGTGATTTCACTATATGCACATATATATGTTAAAATCCCATTAACGAATTATCGATTTAAGAATACATAAATGATCCGTTGCATTAAATATAATTGTGCAGTTGGATATGAAACTCAACTAATACCAAAATCCTTACTCAAACAATCTTTAATTACATGAATACTTAGAAATATAGTGAAAATGTAGGCGATAGCGATTTAACCATATTTATTTATTTCAAAACATGATAAGATCGCATTACAAAATTATCAATTTAGGAATATATAAATACTCCCTTGCATTATGCATAATTATGTACCTGCATATGAAACTCGATTTGATACAAAAATATATTGCATCTATAAATAATAATTTACGTATAGTTGACCATAACATTACTGCTTCGCATTCGGATATCGCTGTGAAGCATACTTTTATCGAGTTTTATGGCAGTTTGAGTCGATTCTAAATCAACCCACTGTACATATTAGAAGGTTGAAACTTACAAAGCAACAGAACAACTTCCAATATTTCAATTTTCGAAAAAGCGGAAGCTAAGCCACACTTGCCATAGTTTGTGTCCCAATGTACTTATCTTTTAAGTGTTAGAGCTTGACAAAAACACATTGATAATAGGATAATATTTTCCATTTTTATGTTTATATTAAATTTACGTTTTCAAAATTTTATTTTGTTCATCGCATATCTCAATGTTTTTTTTTGTCTTTAGATAATTTTGTTGGTAGCCGTTTTCAAACTTATTCGACACAAATTAAATGTCAGTTTGGTTCTTTGAATTCTAATTTAGTTAGATTGTGGAATAAATTGATGTTTAACTCAAATGTAGTTCATTTACCACCAAGTGGAAAAATATTCTAGCTTTAAAAGATAATAAAAAGCTGAAATTTTGAAATATAAAACAAACCTAGAACAACCTGGAAGAACTTTCTTCTTCTTCCAAATTTAAAAAGTAGAAAAGTACACACCATAGAAGACTGAAACTTTGGAATAATGTAGAACAAACCTACATCAACCTGGAACAACTTTTCCAAGTTCGATAACGTGAGAGTTGGCAAAACCTTATGGTGCAGAAATTCAACCTATATATGAAATATCAGTTGAAAATGACAACACACACCGATGTTCCAAGCTGAGCTAGCAGCAATTCACTGCATTAGAAAAGTAGACAGATGGAGCAAGTTAGGTAAAAGCGTAGCTATTTTCTCGGATAGTCAGACAACATTTAAAGCGATTAGTTCAGCAAATGGCTAAGCTGGTTTGGGACTGCGCCTTAAATGGGGTGGGTTCACAAAGGAAACTAACATTAGTCTGGTGGTCCAGCCACAAGGACGTAAATGGAAATGGCATTTATTGTTATAAAGAGGTAGCAGACGATCTGGGCAGACAGATTCTGCAAGGAGAAGAAAGAAACCATGTTCATGTGCTCTGGCATTGCGAGAGCCTGGCGCGGACAAGGTGTCTAGTACTGGGGGGTGGAGAATCCCACAGCGCATAGTTACATTAAGAAACCGCCCTCTGAGACGATACGCCTTCTAAAGAAGACAAAGTGAGAGGGTGCATTCTAGAATTAAGCGAAAAAATTGTGGTGAAAGAAGACGGTAGGACCAACCGAACCCTAATCTCATCTAATCTAGTCTGGCAAAACATCGTCTTTCCCTATTGGTTTATGAGGTAAAGATGATAGAAGGCTAAAGGTTTGAAATAATGTTCAAAACAACTAAACACAATCTGAAAAAAGAAATCGAATTTCGGAAAAAAGGTCTGTCCTATGCGCTATTGGTAATACTCCTTTGCTTTACATAGAAAAAATCCGGAACAACCTGGAACAAATTCAGTAAACGTAAAAAAATCTTTTTGTACAGTGACCCGCATTAAAATCTGAACAAAACGTAAAAATTCGCAGATCTTAAGAAGAGAAATACGGCAAACTGAACAATCGTGAACATCACTTTCAAGTGCTATAAGAATACACAAACAAATCAGCCAATTAATTAGGCGGTATTATTTCCAAGCTACGCGTGCCCTTTCGGAGACGATAACTAACTTTTACCAATAAGAAACAAAGTAGCCATATGTGTTTGCTTTTCGCGACTTTAGCGGCAATAATAACAATAATTTCTTACAAAAGTATATACATATAAAGTATCTTTGTGTCCCAAAACTTAGTAAATTATAATTAGAATGCGCAAATAACTAATGTTAGTAATAACTATTACGACTCCGCAAATATTGCGTAATCTATTCATTATACATGTGTTTCCGTAAGTATAATGACATCCATTAATCACTAGTGCATTACAACACCACCTACAATAATTTATAAATCCAATTACAAAGCGTGAACATCTATTAGTTCACTAGTGAATAATGAACTCAATACTTTACTGTAATATCGAACTAAGTTGTCACACTAAAACATAGAATTGTTTATGCTCATTGTACCCAGAAACTATATTCGTGTGACCATTGTTGCCTTGCTTGCAGAATATGATTAATAAATTGTTGAAATGTGTTTGCGCAGTTAGTAGTGAGATTGAAACTCATAGAATCCAATATAGGGCATAAAAACAGTACGATGTTAGCAAAGAGAGTTAAAGCTTCCGTACAAGTCCGTCAAACTTGCTGACAGAATGAGCCAGTTGCACAAAAGTGTACATAATTACTTAGGTATTTTATTCCTAATGTTAGTATTCCTTTTATTCTATTAGAACCA
>ML218295.1:0-53659 GCA_004785975.1 Popillia japonica | reverse complement strand
TTGCCTTCAGTTATTAGACATTGTAATTACCATCTCTACGCTGATGACACACAATTATATTTATCATTTAAACCTTTAGAATATCGGGAAGCTCAAAGTTTAATTAACGACGACCTTAATAGGATATCATCGTACTGTGATCATCAGCAATTGCAGATAAATGCTTCCAAAACACAGATGATCATATTTGGGCCTAAGAATTTCCGCGTGTCGATACAACGCTTACTTGAAATCAGTGTGAAAGTAGAGAAAATTCACCTAATGGAGTGCGTTAGGAACCTTGGTATGTTGTTGGATTCGCAACTTCGTTTTCGACAACATACCTCATACATGATTAAGAAAGCAATTATAGCATTGAAATCAATTTTTGTTCATCGAAATATGTTCGACTCCCGCATTAGATCCATTCTGTGTGAGACACTTGTATTGTCTCACTTTAACTTTGGTGACTCCATCTATTCCTTCTGTATAACAAAGGAGGATAGTCAAAGGATACAGCGAGTACAGAATAGCTGTATACGATTTATTTATGGTATGCGTGGACGCAGAGGCGTTTCGCGAAAATTGAAGAATACCAACACGTTGAATATGTGCAACACTAGAATTCTACGCAGTGTTGTATTCTTTTGTAATATTATTAAGTTTAAACAACCCCCTTACCTGTATAATAAAGTCACATTTAGATATCAGACGCACCCCAGAAGTATACGATATAATCACCTATTAACTATTCCTAAACATAAACGGGAAATTTTTAAGCACAGTTTTTCTTATAACGTTGCCAGGTTACTCAATACCTATGTTTTACCGTCGATGAGTGCGATTATGGGCACCAGCTCTTTGAGGCCTGGGTTGAGGCGTTTGCTTTTGGAGCTCCAATCACAGTGATTAGTTGTTACCGGTCCTTATTTAGATGCTTAAGTTTGTGTGTATATTCATATATATTGTCTGTTAATTTAATTATCACACTTTCACTTGTTTTCTTTTTGTTTTGCTTGTTTAGTATACATTTTATTTAATTTTTTTTTTGTTACCTCATCTCGGTAGGCTAAAGGTAGAACGCCGTACACCATCCTTATGTGATGGTTAGGCGATTTAGTCTCTTTGGCATGAATTTGTTTGTTCTTTTGCATTATGCAATGTAATACCTATGTATTACCTATGTAGTTTTGTACTAAGAATGCCAATAAATATTATTATTATTATTATTATAGACCTAAATCTGTAGCACCAGTGCGCGAAAACAAGGTAGAATCGTTTTCTATAGAAGCACATATTAATGAAGATACCTCGTGAGATATTGTACGACTGGGATACGATTTTTTTATATTTCCGATAGATCCATTTTCGTTCCATTTTTTTATTAACTTAAAAATCGTTGCTTAGGATGGAACTGGTCTGTTAGGGTACGTTGCAGCAAACAAATCACTGACTCTTTGGAAGCTATGTCCATCATGATGTAGGTTTACCATTTCATTTTTTTCCGCTTTAGTGTATCGTGGCATTTTAAAATGAATAATTTTGTGTGACGGATCAAACTACACTCCACCACTGATAAGACTACACTGAATTCTATCAAATTCTATTGCCAGCTCTGGTCAGTGCTCTGTTATGAGAGGGGATCAATCTGATATGGATGGGGTATAGGCACCTCCTACATCGTTCAGTTTGCTCGCATCCGCACGGTATATTAATTTCGTCCAATGACTGCTACTACTGACCCAATGTTAGTACAAGTGGTGCAATATGAAGTTCTCTACGAAAACGTGCTATAATTTTGTTTGCAGTTGACATACGTTAGAATTGTTCAGTCGTAAGGTAGATAAGTTTTCTCCGATACTATTTAACCTGCTTCTAGTAAATAGGGTGAGTACGGCGAAAGTTTACAGGGATGGTCTAATCTACCACAAAAAACATCAGTGTCTAGACTTAGCGGAAAGATTAGAAGAATGGGGCAAGAAAGTGGAGCTTTATATCAATAAGCAAAAAAATAAAATGCATGACCTGAATCTGTAAATTTGAGGAGGCAGAATTGTTCACATACTTGGGAAAAACAATAACATGGATATCGGAAATTAGAACAGAAATACAAAAACGAATAATGTTAGGAAATAGCTGTCTCCACACGTTCAGCAGACTATTGAAGACAAAAACTATCTTTCAATCAGCAACAATAAGGCTTTTATAAGATGGTAATCAGACCCATAGTGACGTACTGAGTACTCCACTATGGGTGCTAGGTAAAACAGATGAGAAAATACTAGAAGTCCGGGAGAGAAAAAATCTGAGAAAGAAGAAGTGGAAATATATGACTAATTAAGAACCAAATATTGTATGTCTTGTCAAAGCACAAAGAATGTGATCGAAAGAGCATATAGAATGAATGTCGGAAAAGCGTACTCCAAGAAGGATAATCGACAGAATGTCAGGGACGACGAAAAGGACAGGAAAGTCATATATACGACGGAAGGTCAGAGTTGAGAAAGACCTGACGGAAATGGAAGTTGCAAAGTAGAAAGAGAAAGCCAGGGACAGGAAAGCGTAGAAGAAATCAATCAATCAAGCCATGGGGCGGCTGGGTTCATACTTAATGCTGGAGGTAGACAAGTGGATAATTCCTTATGAATCCGTATACACCTCGAGAAGGTACAGAAATTGTAGAAGCTGTTAATCAAAAACAATCATGTCTTAACGAGAATTGCGTAGAAAATTTGGTAGACCTCATGTTCCATTAGCGTAGACAGTTCGATATTTAGCTGCAAACAACAAACTGCGACTACTACCGACATTCCGGTAAACCTCGCACAATTCTTTAAAAACAAATGTACGGTGTGAAGCGATTATTATCCGAATTGACGTGTGAATGAACAAAACTACCGATTCTGACGCAGTAGAAATTCACAAATTATTCATCAGCATGATCCAAAAGCCAAAGCATGTGGTGTAAGTACTTGAAACATAATTGGGCAATGTTTTTATAAAGACGATCTAGAAAGAACAACTGCATCAATGATGAGTATGGAAAATCTCGAGGTTTTAGAAAATTTATATTATAGCATAACATTTTACTTGCGAAATGTATACCTTATCTATATCAGAAGATACGAGTTAGAATAGATGTTCATAGCATAACACACGGTTTGGGCTTGATTTTGCCACCTGTCCATCGCGTCTCAACCTTCGGAAGACCGTTTTGCAGCAAATATAGCAATTTACTATCAACTCCGACGCAATATATTACAGCTATGTAATTATGTACTTAACATGCACCTTACGTGCAACTAGAGGTTACTTGGAGTATATACGCAAGTAGAATGTGACTGGATTGCAGCAAAAGATTGAGGAATTGCGGTATCTGCCTTTCATGGATTCGTGAAGTCATAAGAGCCTGTGGAGGCTCCTTCCAATATTAATATTCGTTGTGTATAGACATAACAAAAAATATGTACAAACAAATTTCTTTTATTTCTTACATACTTCTTGTAATCAGAGCTGTAAAGAGTGGCAAATACTTTTGGCCAAGGCTGTATAACATTAAGGTATACATTATACATAAGAATATATATATAAGAGTGCCGTTTTGCCTAGTTTCACAAATGTATTTAGTGGGCTACTAACAGTTTCCTATTACCTCCTATTCCTAAATTTCTTCAACTCTAAGTTAGTCTAGACATTAAATCTATTTCCTTTCAACTTTAACTGTAGCTGAATGAATGAAACTGATGAACTACGGCACTAATTCACTATTCATACGGTCAATACTACAAAGCTCTTATACCAGCTCTTATACCAGGAATAGGAAATCTAAGAGAGGTAAAATATCAATATCAGCAACGTGTTCGAACAGTTGGAATTAACGCCAAAGGCTTTCATGGTCCAAGCTTTTATTGGGGCTTCTGGACTTCGCTTATCGCTATTTCAATATTTAAATCTTATTTTCCTGATATTTTTTTCCACTTCAATTAAAACACTAGAATTTTATTAAAGATCAAATTCATTCCTGAACCTTTACAATTTATTAGGTTTTCGTTACAACTAATGGAATAAAATTGCCATTTAATTCGTGTCAATTAATAAACCACTAGCCGTGCTTATCAACAACATTATCTACAGACAAAAGATTCGGTGGTATATAAGATTATCTTTACAATATCGTGGACAATTTAAGATATTTTTGAAATGTAATTTAATAATCATAAGAATAACGATTCTTATATCAATGTATTTTGGTGAAGTTCTAACAATTCTGTTCAAGAACTAGGGAAAAACATGACAAAGTTATGTGTGTGTGTTATTCTCTTTTTTAATGTATATCATTTCATATATTTATTTCTTTAACTAGTTTCTCTTTTTAAAATCTCAAAATTTTCAAAATCAAAGTTTTGTCGTAATTGTTTAGAGTGCTTAGACAAAGCAGTTTCCGCGGTTATGTTATGCGTTACAGTGTATTGATGATTATGGAGTCGTTTTTTTAAGTATTGTCTAGTTTAACCTATATAATATTTATCACAGTCTTTGTATTGTAACTTATATACGACATTACTTTGATTATCTTTTTTTAATCTTAGTTTTTGAATTTGTAAATAACTGTCTGTTATTGTTTGGTGTAAATGTAATATTTATATATATTTTTTTTAATTCGTGTTTAATTTTTGTCACTTAAGTCGTTGATGTACGGAATTGTGTGATATATTTTACTAGTTTGTTTTGTGCCTGTGTTGTATATTTTATATATCCGTCTCTTTATTAATTTTTCGTAAAATTCTTTTGAATAACTTTTTTTGTCTAAAATTGAAAATTGCTTTGTTTAAAATATGAGGAAAATGAGATAAGTACAGAAAAGGTCATAAGAATACATATAACTAATCAATACTTAAACGTGGGTGTTAGGTGAATCCACAGACTAGACAGCTTTAAAATAGAAAAAGGAATATATATACGAAGTATAAATAGTCTAACAGAAACTTTTCATAATTTCACGCAAAATTATTTATCAAGAGATATTCACATTATTGCACTACTTACAAGGATACCTACCTGAAAACATGTTACCAAAGGTGCATGTGTATGTATGTACGAAGACGAATAGTTAATCAATGCTGATCATCATAATGCTTGTTCCTAACTTTAATGCTAAATGTACCAGTTAGTATTCACAAACAGCCTTCTTCGTCCAACGAAAATACAGTTGTAATCTTTTCTTTTAATTTTTATTTGCGAACTAGAACTGTTATTAACATGTAAAATTTTGCTATAGCAGAATTTTTCTCGCATGTAAAAAATGTAAATATAAATTAAATTGGAGGTTGATTTACCTTCTTTTGCTACAAGCAGCGCACTTTATTCTATGTAGTCCACCTTTTGTATGTACATATATATTCGAGTAAATGTATTCATTTACACATGTTATGGTTAACCTGGCCGGAGTGAATTTGTGCAAACCGGGAATAAAAAAACTACCGTAAGTTCTTTGCGTTAGTGCAGTTCTATTTCGTGAATCGTGTATATGTATGTATGCATACCAAAATAGACCGTGTACCACAGTGCTGCTGGTAGGATTCGCCATAAAAATGAAAATGCAAATTGGAGCATCAAATCTCTAGGTAGAAGACTGCTTATCTCAGAACGTTTAGTTTTATAGTAGTACAAAAGCAAACGAATTATAATTGCCATGTAGGAGAAACGATTAAAGCAACTGATGCCGGTTTTTGGTCAAACGTTTCACGGAACCGGAATACAAATTTGTTTTGTAGTAGAATTAATTCGGAATGTTGCAGACCATGCATATTATATCAGATGGTCATATACATACGTGGACATCATCTTTCTTTCTACATGCATGTATTAGCTTATCAGAAATAAAGTCACAAACGACTTTTATACAAGTCATAAGTACTATTTGTACACCACAGGTTTTACAAAGATTGTATCTTATACACAAATATAGCATGGAATCGCATTGCACAAATGTATATTGACTACACAGTCAGTTCTTATATATCCAGAAGCCGTTTCCGATAAATAGCGAAATTTATTTTTAATAAATTTCAATGGGAATAATCAAATATCCACCGTTGCAAATTTATTGAATGAGACACTTTATCGTTCCATAAAAATCGCGCATTTCAGGTGTAGCTAATATCTACTAACATACCCATTACTGTATATCATCCTCATAACTTATACTTTACATGAACTTAATAGAAAGGAGTATCCAGTGCAGTAGTAAGGGACACTGATGGATTACTAAATTTGGATGTACTGGAGGAACTGGAATAGCTGAACATTTGCCTCAAGACAAGGACCTGCCAGAAGTCAGTTGTATAGATCACTCATGATACTTCCATTTATTAGAATAGGTCAATAAAAATGTGTACTGTTGCTGGTGTAGTCTCTTAGTTTAATACCAATACTGAAAATATAAAAGTGGCCTCTAATATTTAGATATCATTAAATAAATAAATTGAGACCGAAATATGAAGAAGCTAAAATTAGCTTGATATACTTTCTTAAATGCCATTGAGAATAATACGCTTCAGTTACTTGACATTTTTAAATTCCAAGTGCACATTGCGTTAGAATCTATAGAATGAAGGAAAAAAAGGGAAACGTTTTAGGGGAGATAAGATAAATTAAAAATTGTACCATCTTTTCCTTTTATTTAACTGCGGCTCGCCTTGGAGGGAAATGGACGAATATAATAGAATAATAAATTAAATTTGAAAACTGGCGGTTCAAAAACAACGGCATGTCGAGATGAAAAGTCGAAAAATGACACCGACAGATCGAAATAACGTTCTCTGTGGGTGTACTGGAACTCTCTACTTAATTGTCATAGATATAATTAATTAAAATGTCATCAGTTTTGAAACTATTCCACTCACTCATTATATACACACGAATGCTGTGTTTTTTATAGTGAAAATCAACCAAGAAAGTACTGCATGTTACGTACTTTATGATTTTGCACAATATATTTCATATGGATTTAAGGCAAATATCTCTTAGTAAAACTACGAAAATAAAATTAGGTCTGGATATGTAAGATATGTAATCATCCTTAATATGGATGTGGGTGTAACTGTACGTACTAATACCTATGTATAAGAGATAAAATTCGTTACATACTAACTGTAGCGAAATTATTTTCTCAGCGTGAAGTACTGCTTACCCACTAAAACCTACTGCATCTGAAAGCCTCGAGCCCACTCAGTAGCGCATGGAAGACATAACTTCAGGTTTCATGATTTTGAAGATCATTTCATGTATGGTTTCCCAATTGGCTATTTTCCATCATTTTTACTATGAGTGCCTCTGGCGTTAAAGTCACTCCCACTCTTGCGTAGGCAACATCTCGCAATTTCTCTCATCTTAGACACTCAAAAGTGGTGTGATAAACCTTGTGCACCATCCCAAAGTACATACAGATATCAGTCTCATCATTTTTGAATCTTAGAGCATATGCTTTGAAAACTCTCTGTGCGCGTAGGACTTGTGTCAGGCAATAATCCAGTCTGTGCCCACAATTGTTCCATGTCTTAACGTCTCCTACATATTAGTCGTTTAGTCCATTGACCAGTGACATCTTCGTTGTCCCATATTTCTTGCCAGGTCCTCGTAGTAGCATTTATCGCTTGTCGTTTTATGGCATTCATATCACTGTTTCTGCAGTTGTATAGAAAAGTTCTTCCAAGGATCTGGAGGTCCATAGGGGCCGTCCCTGTAATAACCTGTAGCACCACGGCCGATACCGTCCTATATGCTGATACAACGCGCAGGAGCATATATCCCTGAAGTCGTTGCAATTGCCGATTATACTTTTTAATTTCAATAATCTTACTCCATACTGGAACCACATATAGTGCCATGTTGTTCATCGTATAGCACAGCATGGTACGCTTCATACCACCCAGCCCTCCTATGTTAGGCATTAGCCTAGTCTGCCTAGCAAACGTCTTCTCGGTCTTGGTGATGCCTGCTCCCACATGTTGTCAACAAGTTTTATCTTTCCATCAACTGTGATCTCCAAGTATACTACAGAGCTTCTCTGTATTACTTACTCCCGCAGCCTTGAGCTGAAAACTAATGTGCTTTCTCATGTGTTTCCGTTTCATTATTACCATCTCTGTTTTTTTTTGCGGTGCAACAATCGTCTAATGTTTCATAGCCATTCACCAATTTGTGCAGGTGTTAGTTAGTATTTGCTATCAGCTGAGGCAATGGTTACAGCATTTCTGGTCAGTTCTAGCGAGAACAGGTCGTCGTATAGAATATTCCAAAACGTTGGTCCAGGTACGGAACGCCGCGGGACTCCCATGTTGGTCATCTGGATTTCCTTTGCTATCTAACACTATTCTTCTACTAGTTACGTAGTTTTTTACGAAGTTGATAATGTAAGCTGACATCTTCCTTTCTTGCAGCTTTTACACAATTAATTGGATTCTAGCTATTATACATGTATTACGCCAAGAAAGAAAACTACGACTACTGAACTTTTAGTAATTTAATTTAGAGAAAATCCTGTATTTATTTATTCTGCACTGAAAAAATTCATTCTACTGTAGCTTCCTTCCATTTTGTCGAGTAGCAGTACCTATACCAGGTTATCCTTCAGCCCATGAATGGTATATAATTGGACAAATATTTGGGGAACTGTTTTTAGGGACCCGTCCATGTACCAATGTTTGTACCTCTTGAAGGCATTGACGAAACGCTGTGTTGCAAAAATTAGCATCCTGGATTCTCATTTCAGAGTCAAACTGGAGGTAGTTCTCTCCGCTGAGTGTTTAGCTTATACACCTCCAGTATAACGAAGTCCTGTCTTGTCTGAGGTAAGGCTGGCACAGCATCGTGGGCATTCCTCATATTTCTTATTGTTCTCTCGATACTGCTTAGCTGCGGGAACTGTCCGACCGAACCATTGCTGATCGATGCTGACAGCGATGATGCTAAGTATTGTGGTGTATCCTGTGTTGTTGTAACCGACTCCCTGAGACAGTCCATGACTTTAGCGGTCTCCAGATTTGCAGCATCTCCTCCATGATTGTGATCACTAGGTCCCTTTTGAATATCATCCTCCATAGTGATGACTCGTGCCCGACATTTTGTCTTGAGGAAGAAGTCTTTTTTTGTGTCTTGGTGAAGATAATTGCAGCATTAGTGTTACATTACTTACACGAAACTCTCTTGTTTCACAATATTTCCCTTGGCATAGTTATCGTGCTCATCGTGAATGAAGTAAATAGTAAGCATTGGTGCTTTTCTAGAGAATGTACCTAGATTAATATTGTAGGGCCTAAGTTTGCGCTGAAACCTGTATATAAAAATAGGACGAGTAACCCCGTACGGTCTCTCGGTCAAAAGAATTTGCTAAGGCCATGCTGTGCAAGTTTTTATTCAGTGTGCAGTACCGAATCAGAATGCTTGTAAGTATCCTTAGCCTAGGGCTGCTCATAGAGGCGGCTTTAAGAAGTGTACCTTGGTACGGATGGATTCCCAGTGTCTCATTCCAGTACGTCTTCTCAAGTGGGCCCTCCACCTCCTACACGTCGGCTCCAGCCCTGTAAATGGTCATTTACGGGCTACTCTGACTAAACCGTCAGCAAGTTTGTTTGCACTAATTTCAGAGCGGCTCGGCACCCATTTCAAAAAAAGAGGACGTTAATGTAGGCCATCTTTGGACAGATGTAGAAGATGTAATCAAAAATTGTAATATCATCAGTCTGAAAAGTAATGAAGAAGAAAAATTCCATTCGATTTATTTCGTTTTGAAGCATCTAATAGACGTTGCTAGAATGTTGAACATAAGGTTATCAAACGGTTAAATACAAATTTAAGGCGTAACTTCCAGTATTAAAATAATCCCAGTCATGAATTTACATTCGCTGTATTACACACACCACATCAGCAATTCTGTGCTTGTATCCGCTCATCACCGTAACTTCTACGTTTAGGTAAAGTAAATTAAGGGTGTCACAATGGAGTGAACAAAATTAAATAAAATATTTTGGCCCACATAGTTTTTTCAGGGTAATCCTGCTGACTTTATCCTCAACAGAAGAAACAATGTGTAAACAGTAACTGATAACGTTTGCTTAAATATGAATGCGCGACTGAATGTTTTAGTTGCCCAAGGGGTAGTAATTCCATAATTGCACGGGTGAATTCATACATACATATGTGGGCTTCCGCGTATATTTATTTAATTGAATGAATCTTAAATGTTTCCTATAAAACATCTTGCGCAAGCGTTAGCGGTTGGAATTTGATTTCTCGCTGCTGAATAATTCACTTTATCCGCATATTGTCGTAAACTCACCCATTCTGATGCAGCGATATTCACATTACCCGCACTCTGCTACGTATATACGTAACTTACACAGCGTAGTGAAGCCATAAACACTTTGCCGCTAATAAAACTTGCATTGGTGTACAATTTCGGCGTTAATTTTCATGTACTATTTTGCTGCAAAGAAGCTTCTTCCCCTTTTCTTAATTGATATTCGATTAAGTGCTTAGTATGAGTTCAGTCGTCGACTGATTAACCGTGCCGCCTCTAATTTCTCAGACAATAACAAACGGGAAAGTTAATCGGATGAAGGATCAGCGTACCGGTGCGTTACGACGCGGTGACGTACGAAAACCTCCATTCTCCATTAACAACGTCTCCTTTCGCTGTAATGTGGGCGACGCGGCGGCACCATGGTGCGCGTAGCGGATTTTCGAAGAGTGTGATATTTAAAGCTGACGCTACAATAACAATGCACAGTAATGACAAGATGAGTGAGAGAACTTAATGACACAATGTTCCCGTCAGTCTGGCGGAAATTTTGCGGAAGGCGAACACTATTTAGCTCTCGTTTAGTCTAATAACGAAATTCCAAATTGAATATTTCCATGCAATACGTGTTGGAAAGCGGAATGGTTTTATGTCAAACTGTATGTTGCTCGCATGTACACTAAAAAAGTAATGAAAAATTCCTTTTATTTCGAGTTTCAAAGTAGGAAAGCTTTAGTTTTATCTTGTAAGCCAACAATTTCTTCATATTTACATGTTTTCGATAAACATATCCACTTTATTTTAGCTAACTTCATTATTATTTATTCCACTATTCCATAACGTATGAAGTCATACTTGCATTAATTAGGCCTCTGTTCAGGTTTTTAACTCTTCTATTGATTTTCTTGTTATCCGGCACCTCCGCCAAAAAATTTAAGACATTAGCTGTGACGAAGGTTTACTTACATATACATACTTAGCACTCACTTATAGATACCACATTACTATTACATTGACTCATACATGCAGGTGTCTTTGAAATAAAAATAAAAAATATAAAAAATACAATTATGTAGAATATAAATCCAAACATTGCAGTTCAACTAGGGCACGAATGTAAATGGAATAAAAACTACGAGATAACGCCGATGTGTCAACGTTTTTAAATATCTTTGAATGCTAAGTTTTCAATAACATCAATATGAGTATATGAAGATGTTATCGGAGATTAATTGATAAAGGAACATTTATTTTAAATATGTCAATCATTTTCAGTCAATTCTTGCTCACGCTGAATATGATGCGGGTGTAACACTTGGATTTACGCTTGGATTTCTGTCAACAAGCTTCAGGGGGTCTCCCTCAGAATCAAAATTTCTGCAGGGCCTTCCACGTCCAGGCATATGGAATTCGAGGAAATACGTTGTCCTTGTTCGAGTCATATCTTTGTCGGCGCAAGCAGCTCACTGAAATTAAGTACAGCACGAAGGGTGGATACATTACTCACTACAGATCCAGTGTTGATGAGGTTTCAAGTGGGGTTCCGCAGGATTCGGTGTTGGGACTCCTACTTTTCCTAATTTTTATCAATGACCTACCGTTTTCTGTGCCTGGTGGTGTCACAATGTATGCAGACGACACTACAGTGACGGTTGCCGGGGAGACTCGTCAAGAGTTAGCAAACAACTATAGGATTGATTTAAAAGATCTACTAGAGTGGTTTAGTAGGAACAAATTAATATTAAATGTCGAAAAGACTAAAATCTTATATTTTGGTGAAAGGTGTCTTGAAGAAAACTGTACTATACGTGATATGTGCTGAAAATTATATAAGTCGTTGGACGTTATTAGAAAAATAAATGAAACTTGCGACAGTAGTACATTGCAAATTATTTATTATGCACTTTTTCATTGGCATTTGTATAACGGATTACTGCTTTGGGGTTGTACTTCCAAGTTGAACTCAACACTGGTATGTATAATCTGCAGTCTGAGACGTACTGAATCATGTAGAGGTCATTTCATAAGGTTGGGGATTCCAACAGTTTTACAATTTATATATTCAACTATCGACATCCTACGTTCACAATAATTTGCAACAATTTCAAACGAACTCGGGCAGTCACTCGTATAATACACCACACCCGAACTATATTAGATGCAATTTCTCCAGATCCAGTAAATTTCATGGATCCCATATTTGTTTGGGTAATAAAATATATAACGCACTGCCTACCAATATAAAACAGACCCCGAGGCATGAATTTAGGTCACGTCTAAAATTATTTTTTAGTGACAAGAACTACTACTCCTTGGAGGAGCTTTTAACGAACATCTTAAATTTATTATATGTATGTAGTTTTGTCCTTTATACCTTTGTATGTCAATGTTTATGTGTGATTTTATATATTTTATTTATTTTTTCTCTGTACCTCGTATGTACACCACTGGTACAAATATACTCTACCTATCTACATATCTATCCACGACCTTGGTAAGATGGCAAGATGTACCGGTTTCCCGTAATCTAAACACGACATCCTGTATGCAAGTGTGGAATGAGGCTCGACGATTTTGAAAACGTTGCATATACGTCAGACATTTTTGACGAACATTTCCACCTTTACCATAAATGAGAATCATATCGTGCAGTTGATGCGTTGTGCAGGCCATATTGGAAACATATACATACGGCATTCGAAACAGACCGAATCCGATTGTGCGCTGCAAACAGGTGAAGTACCGCCTATCGCTACACCTGCTTTGCGTTACAATAAGCGATAGTCACATACAAGATGGATTGTTTAAAACACAGTGACGGGACGAATATTTTTTTTCTCGTGTTTGGGAGCGAATTTGCCCAAAATATTTTTAATTTAGATTTAATAAAAGAATATCTTTCCATTTTTCATATTTTTTACTTTTATTTCAAAACCACCTTGTATACCAAACTGTACCTATCTTTTCAGCACCTCTGTTCTACGAATTCATAAAGAGAGGAATTAACACTCTCTAATCTAATCAGGTTAGAGAGTGTTAATTCCTCCCTTTATTGCGACTTATAAGATGTATTGTGGGTCTTTAATCCTTTACTCCTCATTGATACCTAAGCTTCTGAAGTTTAGCATCTAATATCAGCTGCTTCCAGGTACTCCTACTCGAAGTGGTGATATATTTCTCGGCCCTCCACACATATGTTCTATCGTTTCTTTATGTTCCAAGCAGAATCGGTATTTATCATTGTTCAAATTGCCGAACTACGCGGAGAGGTCATGGCCGGTAGATAAATACGTAATTAAGCTGGAGCTCATCTTGTTTAAGTCCAGCAAAGATTTCGCCTTATTGGCAGCAAAAGTATTGTTATTATCTTAGTTCAATGATCTAATGCGTGCCACAGAATCACTGATTGAAGGAATTGAAATTTTGCACCTTTATTTAGAAAGCCATCGTTGATGGTGACATGACATGACATGGTTGATCCTGACATCCCTGGTATCCTGGTACCAATATCTGCGAAGATGTGTACCTTCTCGCCATCTTAGCTTGAACTCATAGAAAAACGTCTCTAGAGCCTGTATTGCGGGTTGATTGTCTTTGAAAAGGTATATACGTACTTGCAACCAGATAGCGTTGTTACAGGCATTTTTGTATGCATCGTTCGTTGGAACATATTTCCTGCCTACAAAACGATTGGGATTGTATCTAGCGCCACTGTATCTTGTTTAAATCGATTCACATATGTATCAGCCGTATGGACAAATTTTGTAACTTATGTTTGCCTGCCTTTCACGTTTGGAAGCTTGGGGCTCCTAAAAATTTCTAATTGTTTGGCGAGGTTGAACTTCGGTGTGATTTGTCCTTTATTATTCCGAAGTCCTCTAGTTTTAGTAGAATTTAAAGTCTTCTGATCTCAAGTCTGTGTTCCATTCAAGCCCAAATCTATAAGCAGAGAAGTACGACCTACTAAAGCCTCAATTGCTGCCGGCTAGAGTGGCAGAAAAGTTGCTGTCAGACGAGATTGCCTCTCGGAGATCGACATGTGTTCGTAGAAATTCTGGATCAGATATCGATTATCTGTGACGACATGACTTACTTACCGAAAAAGAATTTTACACGAGGAAGCAGTAACTTATTGATATTGTAAATTTGATTTGTGAAATTGGTACCTACATACATATGTATAGGCAACAAGATGCCACACTATACTTGCTCATTATACTAATTAATTAACACCATTAATTGCTACAAACATTTGTCAGTGCTTTTGTGTCAGTGCTGAACTGTATTGGTACAATTTTTTTACCGATGTATTAAGCCTAATTGCTTAATTGTGGCAACACACCAATTCGAATTAGCTTAATTTTTCAGGTACAATATAGCCTTACAACGATAACAGTAACATTGTTGGTTTTATCATAAAGTTATCATAAAAATAAGGGATATTCTAAATTATTATAACAAAAAGTTAATAACAAAAATAAACGAAATTTAATTACTCAAAGTATAAGATTTTACTGTGTCTATGGGATCTATCGCTAAATTACAAACGAGAATGGGTTTGAAATCGGGGCCCTGTCATATGAAGGTGTAATGCTGTAACTGACCTACCAGGACCGACTAGCAATCGGCACTCCAAATGCAATATCCAAGCGGTTACAAGTGTCGTATACCGCGGTTTGGAAAATTAGAGGTAGATTCGGCTACTAGGTACGATTTTTCTTTGCGAGTAATGACTGATGAAAATTGAACCCGGATGGTTATCCAGTACTTTAAGGACAAGTGAGGCACAATTTGCTCTGAATGGTTGAGTCAATACTCAAAACTGTAGAATTTGCTCCGCAGACAATCCATAAGAAATCGTTCAAGAAGGCCTTCATGAAAAGAAAGTCACAATTTTTTGCGGTTTTACACCTGATTTTATCATTGGTCTGTATTTCCACGAGGAAATGCAGAATGGAGAAGCCGTATCTGCGACTGTAAACAATGAACTATACTTGCAAATGTTAGGAGATTATGAAATTTCACAGCTGCAAAACTAGCAAAACGGAATTGAAAACATATGCAGAATGGAGCGTCCAATACAGTTTCTGATCGGTTAAAGAAGTGCTAATCAACGTTTTTCAAGATTCTGTATTAAGCAGACACTTCGCAAGTTTATGGCCACCAAGATCACATGATCTTAATCCAGCGGATTAATGACTGTGGGGTTATTTAAAAAGTTTACAGAGAGAGAGAGAGAGAGAGAGAGAGAGAGCGTTTAGAAGATAACCAACGACTTTTTTAAAAAAGAATGAATATTAGATTTTCCTATACCTGCCGTTTAAAATAAAAAGGTTAGAAATGATTTCATTGGCCTCGGTAATTAACATCCTAATGCAGATTAAAAGAGAATACTTGAAAAAATCGGAAAATTTAAGGAGCCATGGCTTCCTATAAGAAAAAACTTTCGATTGAACTCCTCATTCATAAACAATTAAATTCTTAAGGTCCCTGTATGATGTTACTGAAAAGGCTGTAAATCTTATGTAACTACACAATATCAGTTATGTATTTGCAAAATTCCATTTAATTTCTTCTCTCCTTTGATGTACATATTTTTGTCAAATTGAGTGCCCGTGTGACATTAAAGTGTTATTTTTATTTTGTATGCTCTATCGTTGATTTCTTTGAGCAGATAACAATAGATGATAAAAAATATTATTGTTTTGAAACCCCACCGCAAGGTTTAATTCTGCAAAATAGAACGAATTATTTCACAAAACAGGATAATTTTTGCTACATCTACACAAATTATACCTGCTCAGAGTAAATAAAATATTTAATATAAATCAATAGTTACATGATATTTATACGTAGAATTTTGCTTCAGGTTCTTCATATTTGTGATTCTACATACATATATATATAGCTGAAGTTTTTATATGTTTGATGAGAGTTGGAGATTTATAATTAACTTTTATGGTGGTGTAGGAGTTGGGTCTCGCTTTTATAAAAGCTGTCATACTTTTGATTTTGGTTTTATGGTTTGCAGTGTTCTATATTCGCGTTCGTACTGTTTCCTTACATTTTTATTTTATTGCTTTATTGTCGCGTATAATAAAACCTCGACGTAGGCGAGACCATGGTGCTACACCCACGACGAACAATGTGTTTTATTTCATTGCAACCGGATTAATAACGACTGGTTAGCTACCAGTTATAAGCGAAGAACTTTCACGTACAGCATAAAGGATGTGTTGCGGCGCGGTGTTTTCAGATTTTCTCAATTGATGTTGAAATAAAACTTTAGTTTTTTTGTGGGGAGCGCGCACTATAAGTGGAGTAAGCAGTTCTCTGTTGTTATTGCAGCTATTAATGGTAGAATTGTAGACGTCGCGCTCTCTTTAATTACTGTGAACACTGCTAATACTCATTTAATCAACTTCGTTTATTAAATTACACACTCAAAAACCACCGTATTGTTTTCATTGGGCAGCGTAATGAACCACACCAAGTTAACAAGTTTCTGTTGCGACTAATGTGTATGTACGAGGAATGTACAGTATTTATTGTCCTTTGCATTGTAAACACTAGAATAATAATGTTTCTATAACAACAGAAAGTATCTGTTATTCCTCTGCCAGACGATATATTAAACCTGGTATTTGTAGGCTTCATGAGTTTAGTTCCTGCTGTTATTAAATATGTAAAAGAGCGGTCTAAGACAAAAACAGATTCATGAAGTTATGATTGGGATAGTGGCCGATGGTACTTCAGCATATCAAGTCTAGAGAGTTTCTAGGCAGAATTTCTTATGAACATGCCAAAAAAACTGTTAGGCCGCAAATTATTTGCGTACTGGAAAATGTTGAATGCAGAAGCAATGCCAAAGTTGGAATCAAAATAAATGATTATTATAATTATAATTTTTTTTTTTTGACGGACGTACCCGGCTCGCAAACCGAGAAGTGGCCCGCCCGAACCGCCCTTTTCAAGTATTTCCGGTACCGTCCTCTTGGATATATCTTCGGAAAAAAACTTGCGCTGTCTTTATGAACCTGTCTTCTATCTATATGATACCCCCTACATCTCCCATCTCCCACATAACATGGGGATTAGGAGTTCGACGGGTTAATTGTTAATTGCCTTTTTCTCTCCCCCTTCTCTTTGTTGGACATGATGTTCCTAATTAACTGGTGGACGACTCTCCAGTTTTCCTCCGTAGATGTCATAAGGTTGATCACATTGTCAGGAGTGAGCTCCGTGCTAAGTGCGCGGTGGGCCGCATTTCTCGCATGGCACCATCTGTAGCATTCGAAGATTGTATGGGCAGCGGTGTCTACCTCCCCACAGTACATGCATACATTCGAACTGTCCTTACCAAATCTAAGGGCGTATGCCCTAAAAACACCGTGTCCACTCAGTACTTGGGTGAGGTAGTAATCTACCCTCCTAAACTTACACTCTAACCACGGAGCCAGGTGTGGAATTAACCGTTTGGTCCACTGGGCGTTGATGACGTTTTCGTCCCATCTTTTTTGCCAATTATCTAATATAATTCCCCTCGTACAGGCCGTCGTACATTCCGATGCACCTTTTTGAAACCTATGTTTTCTCTCGTACGCGAGAAGATCTATTGGGCAAGTACCAGTAATCACTTGCAGCGCAGCCGTGGATGCAGTACGGAAGGCCGACGCGACCCTGATTAACATCTTTCTTTGCGTCCTCTCGACAAGGTTGCGGTAAACTTTCTTATCAAACACTTCCTGCCATACCGGTACACCGTACAGGACTATAGAATGCACCACTTCCGCCAGTATTTTTCGCTTTACACTGCTTGGCCCATCTGTGTTTGGCATTATGCGCGTTAGTTTCTTCCGCTTTCGTTGTGGCATACTTGGCATGTTCTCCAAAATACAGACGCTGGTCCAAGATAATTCCCAGGTATTTTAAACTTCTTTTGGGTCTAATAGTTATACCTTCTACGACAAAACTCTCATGCTCTCTGCTTCTTTTACCTTTCAGGATGATCGCTTCTGATTTATTTGGTGCTAATTTCAGTTTATTTTCGACTAGCCAGCCGATATAATTATAATTATTACTGTTCTTATTATTAGTTGTCACTTTATAAGACATTTCCAGGATGTTGAGAGCTAAACAGAAGTGAGGAAGGGTCACTGTTTCAGGAAAGAGGTTGGCGTTATTAAAGGGTCATTCTGGATCGCTTTGTGACGATTAATAGAAACTAGCTTCGTATTTGCGATGAGTTCTGAATTCCAAAGTGGGGAGTGGCCATATCGACGGTCTCTGACATCTTCAAGTTTTGGCAGATAAAATGACGGCTGCAGTTCTTTGGTATACTGAAGGAATACTATTGACCACCTAAAACGTGGCTGTACAACCACAAACTAGTATTATGCAACTTTAGCAAATAAAGTTTGTGATTGCATAAAAGAAAAAATCAAGAGAAAAGTTGTCTATTGAAATTCTCTCTTCTATTGCGATATTTTCTTTGTTAAACAAAAGTATTCCGGGAAACCAAATTTAAAGACAACGAAGGGTCATGAAGGTTGAAAGAATTATTCTGTGTCAAAAGTCTGGATTGTTTTCATCATGTAGACACAGCAGATGTGGTGTATCCGTCCTAGAATTTTTGATGATATTGATGACAGAACTTAGTTACATTTCGAGAACGTAATTGTAATTGTTTGAAGGTGAAAGTACCGTAAGATGAATTCCTATGAATCAGAAATGTGTTCAAGCGCAGTTTGTTTTAGATCGAATTTTAGGTCACAGTCACGTAAAGAAACATTCTGACCAGCTATGTGAAGAGCACTGTGCGTCAGCAAATCTAAATTGTGTGTAAACTCTCTCAGTATGATTGTATATCTCATATATGTGGTAAACAATTGAGAGGTCGGCATGTCTAGTACAACGTTATATCTTAAGGATTTTAGACCTTATAATTTATGTGCTGTCAAGCTTAGAATATACAGTAATTGTTTATACAGACGCATCAATAGTTAACAATGAATGTGGTTGTGCAATATTCACCCCAAACTAGAGCATAAAGAAATGTACAAATTAGACGGAAATATGTCAATTTTGCTGCAGAAGCTGAGGCCATTTTAAAAGCAGTTGAGTATATACAAAGGACAAACATCAGCAAATCCTGCATTATGTCGGATTCACAAAGTGTAAAGGCTATGTTGAATGCCAACCGAAACAGCATGCATCCTACGGTTCAAACAATAATAGGCAGAACTGGGCAATTAAAGCGTACAGGGAAAAGTGCAATATGTATGTGGATCAAGGGGCATGTAGGTATCAAATCGTACGAGATGGCAGACGAACTTGCCAAAAGAGCAGTCACGGAAGGAAGGCCCTGTAAGGTAAACCTAAGCTGAAGTGATCTCCTAGCGATTAGAAAAAAGAAAATTTGCATCGAATGGCAAAACCGCTGGCAGCGTATGAACGACCAAGCACCAACGCAGTTTGGATTAATACACCCTACTATCAACTGCAGAGCATGGTACTCAAACCTCTCAGTGTCACGATGGTTCTATTCTACCATTGCCCGTTTAAAATTCGGACATGGCCAATTTCCGACTCATCTGTATAGGTTACACCTGATTGAATCACCTGCTTGCAGCTGCGGGAATGTAAAGGGGGATATAAACCATCTGTTTGTAGAATGTGACAACTATACTGATGACAGGAAGATGCTGAGAGAGTTATCCGAGATGAAAGTTGCATTCCCCACGAACATGGCGCAGATCTTAAGACACAACAAAATCAACGTATACAGAGTACTTATGAAATATATTAAGTCGACCAACATCTTAATTTAGCTATCCTTGTTTTCGTTCCTATGTGGGTTTTTTCCTTTTTTCCGATGGCCTATTTTATGTTTGTCTTTTTCATCAAGCAGTTTCGATAGGCCCCGAAACGTGAAACTTTTACAAACTATCAAACATCACAAATACCAGTATCTGAAACACTGAAATAAAATACTTACCACAACCACTAAACCACTAAAAATGTAAAGATACTTATAAAACTAGTATTTTATTTTTTTATATAACCCAAAGCAAGACAAATAATGACATTGCACTTTCTGTGTGCAAAAAACTTCATCAAATCAAACACCCTAGCGTGGCAAGTCTCAAATCATGTTGTAAACCTGCCAAGTACCGCAGTCTGTATTAACTCTTTTGCTAGATGTGCTACGGCAGGCTCTTCTGACTGCGAGCAGTGAGATATATTATGATTACCTGTAACCTTTTAGTGCCACGCGATCTAGAAACCTCGAAAAAGTTTAGAATCTTCTTTGGAGCTATAATTCTGATATTGACTGGTTCTAAAGTAGACCTCTTTCAGGTGGCTACCCTACACAGTCGCAGATAATATTTTCCTTGTTTCAATGTGATTGAAACAAAATTGGCATATGTTGCTAGCCACCCTGCCCATCTTCTTGAGGGGATATCTTTTACGGCAATTGCCAGTAAATAAAGCTGTAATCGTGTTAAGATCTTTCACGTGTTTATCACTGAGCCGATAAAAACCCACAAGATATCCATCAGAGTTCATCCCAACATAGGACATCAATAAATGTATGGGTCGGAATATTGGGCGATCATTAATTTGGGGCACATATACTTCCCGAAAAATTTAATGCGGTAGATCATTTAACTTGTCTGCAAAATACGTTACGCAGTACTTCGATGACATACATAGGTACCACTACATTGCCCAACTTGTATGGGGACATTTAAACTAGGCATTTGCCAACACGAAGGTCCGATTTGAACCTGTTGGACTTCTTCCTGTGAGGATACATGAAATACTTTGTTTATGATCGTCGACGGGAAATTTTAGACGTCGAGGCTCTTCGAAACTGTATTGTCACAGCGGCTCAGTTTTGCTTTAGCACAGAAACGTACATCCGGAGCTCGTGGTGGTAATTGCGGACATTACTACTCTAAGTTTTTCTCTTGTTTCTCATCAAACAGTCCTCTTAAAGACTACCATGAATTATTTGAAAAGAAAAAAACTATTTACTACGAATGCGATCTCAAACAGTAAATTATTAATTACCAGATCTATAGGTAATAATATGTCGTTGTATTTTAATATTGTTTCTATAATGAAAAAAGCAAAAGCACCTGATTCCTATGAAAAAAGAGCAAGTCGAAATGAATAAAATTTGTAGTAAATGTGTGACCTTGTTATAAATAGAATATTAGTGAAAAGACCATATGTGCAATTCAGAGAGCAGCAAAGCTGCTTCGTAAACAAATGCATTCATACAGTACAATAAGCATTTATTTACATATCATTCAACTTGAGAGAAAATATCTGTTTATGTCTATTAGAAATTTTTGCAGCGTCTCTTTTTTTCTTGTATGTACACACGTGTCAGGTTCTGATTCAACAAAATTCATTTAACAAAATTTGGTAATTATTAAAGGAAAAATTGTTTTGATATATGATGGTAATTTTACCTTTCTTGTGATATTAGTTTTATACTGTTTATTTTTCTGACACTATTCATTTGACACCCTATATTTGTTATAAATAAGATTTACTACAACGCCCTTCAATATCTGGGTTTATGTTCAAGTCCCCAGTACATTCTATCCACATGAAGATCATATGCCATCAAGAAAACCTGAGATTTTCTGCATTTACTAAATAAACGTCTTAGTTACCTAATGAAAAGGTTTTCTAACGCGGTTTTATCGTAAATATATGTATATCAGATATCGAAAAAACTAGTGTAAATTTTTAATTAAAACGCAAACAATCATGGTCGATTCTTCATGTCGACAATCAATTCAATTTTGTAAGTCATCACAAAGCACGATGAAATTGGTCTATTAAATCAAGTAAATACAGCTTTTTGTTGGGCTACCAACCTCGCAAGATCAATATTTACAATGAGTATTAATTATGGATTTTTACATGATTAATGATTATGCATAGGTATAGGGGCCGTCCACAATCATCATTAATCATTCGATTTTAAATTATTTCCGACGTGTTTTAATAATTTCTTTATAAGTAAGGCTTTGAGCTGTAGGAACCCTTGTTATGCGTTCACCGTAACGAAACTCTTACACAATACGAAATCGTGGTATTACGTCTAACAGAATTGTAAAGCGACGTCGAGGCGCAATAATTATTAAAGTTACGATGTTTATACAATTTGCTTGACGCCACACAGATGTTCTATTCATTAACTGGTATCCGAGAACAGAAATTATTTCGAACTAGCAGTAGTAATATCTGATTCGGGTTAGTTAGTGTTTCTGGTTAAATGTATAAGAATTATATATTGGATAGAAATTATTCCTCAAGAATACATAAGGCTGTAGACAAAAATATCATACCAAACAACTGGGCAGTGCTAATGGGTTACGGGGGCGAAAAGACGGCATGCTATACAAGGTGATCATGTATATTTCTTTTTAACCAAATGAGCTTGAACGAGTTGTAACTAACTATCTGTAAAACAGTTCCGAACAATTTCCAAATATGTGAATTTGTAGTTAATGCTTCAAAAAAACTGGTTTGTTAAGTTCCGTTATGCAGGCATACTCTGAAAGAGAAATTTTGCAAAAATTGTTTACTAATGTCTGTTGTTTCATTGTTCAGGGAATAACTAAACCGATGAGATTGCAAGCAATACTTGATTGTTCGAAAAAAGCTTTAAAGTTGTGGATTCTGCCATAATTTTGTTGACAACAAGCAATCTTATACTGAAAGATTACTGGTTTCTAAATATCGCTCTCTAGTCTTTGGTACTATAATTTTAGCGGTTGACAGGGCGTTACTTTTCAAAGAGATATAAAGTAATACAATGAATTTGATATTGCTTATTTGTTTGTTAAAACGTTATTACAAATTATTGTAGTTCTATATAATTACAATAAAAACTTGTCATTTCTACTATGCCATTCATTCTATAACGTCCGAGAATATCGGGATATACTAATGACCACCATGTTAGATGTCAATACACTTGATGGATTGCAACGAGAATCATGTTGTGGCTTTTATAAAGTCGAAGAACAAGAATTACAAATTTTAGTGTGTATGCGGTAATTTAATATATAATGCAAACAGCAGAAGCTGTGTTTGTAAATTAGCGTTTGGTAATGATAGTGATCAGTTTGAATACTTGTAAGATTATGGATTTTATAATTAAGCTGTTTCCAGTTTCCGGAATCGACAAGAAAAGCGCGGTATTAGTGTGGTTTTCTATTTTTATTTTTTCATGTAGTTTCCTCGAAGATCGATACATTTTTTCAAACGGTGCTCTAGTCTCTTCAAGCTGTCGAAAAGATAGGATGTTTCGAGGTCTGCAAAATAGCCATCGGCAGCGGCGATGACCTCCTCATTTGATGCAAATCTCGTTCCTGCCAGCGATTTGTGCAGATTTGGAAATAGAAAAAAGTCGCTGGCCTGGTAAATGTGGTGAGGAGAGACTAATTCGTTGCGCAACTCATTTAATTTGGCCTCGACGCTGCGGGATGAATGAACCTGTGCACTGTCGTTCTACAGAAGCATTTTTTCCGCGGTAAACGAGGCCGTTTATCCTTCACTATTACATAGTCAATAAATCGCTGTAGTATATGCCTCGTAATCGTCCTTCTCTTCCACAGAGAAATTGTCACCATGACCTTCCTGGCGAATGGAATGATCTTTGCTTTCTTCGGAGCCGGTTCACCAACTGCTTCGACTGTTTCATGAGCAGATTACATGTAACCTCGTTTTCTCCTGCACCTCGCATCTCCTGCACCATGGTTCGCTTACTCGACCTGCAATGTCCGGTTACCAGCCCAGTAATAATCTTGACTTCCTTTTTACTGCGTCCAAGTAGGTTGTCGGAGAACTTAGCACCTCCATTCTCTATTAGCGCCTTAGTATAGAGTTGACCTGCAGTCGACCTCCATTTCTTAACACTCTTTTTGTCTAACCAGGACCACCTCATAGCGGAATCCTTAGTTATACCGCATGCGGCTTCTGGTCCTATGAAGTGCCTCTCAGAGCCCTTCCTGGCTAGTTCGTCAGCTATTGTATTCCTCTTAATATCCTCATGCGCTGGCACCCAAACCAAAGAGACCTTGTGATCCTGTGCCAGAATATTAAGGGATCGTTTACTAGTTTCGACCTAGTGATAGGGTTCACAATTGCTCTGATAGCAGCCTGGCTATCAGTCATTATATTTATTCTCCTATTCTTGCAGCCTCCCTTCGCAATAATTCCTGCACATGTTTCAAAAGCAAATGCCTCTGCCTGAAAAACTGTGGTATGCTTACCCAGGCTTAGTGATATCCTATCCTTTGTTCAGGGTTAGGTCCATAAATGCCGGCTCCTGTGCTCTGACTGGATTTAGTTCCGTCCGTGAACCAGTCGTCAGTGGGAGTGAAGTCCCTCCGTACCTGGTCTATGTTCGATATAGAGTCTAGTTCTTTTGAGTGATGTAATTGTGGTATACTTGTTTCTCCTTGCGAAGTACAAGCATCCATTCGTTAATATTATTAATTAAAATGAGAACGCGAACATAGAAGCTCTTGCGTAGTTGCGCAGCTTGCATGTTTGTATTTATAGCCGCTCAGGATAATGCTATGTACAGTTCTGTAATTATATTCGGTTACAAACATTTGTTGAACCATAAATATTGTGAAACCATCACAACTTATACGATACCAGCCAAATCTATACAAATTTTTGTTAATAGTTATTCGTAAAGTAATCTTCGCACGAAACTGACAGCCGTTGTTTTCAATTATCTGCAAATAATTCAGTAGGGAGTGAATCATTATGTCGGTGAATAAACATTGTATCGGTGTGTACGTGTATATGTACTTGTTGTTTTTTATATACTGATCGATACCTATAGCAGATTTTGCACTGATTGACTGACGTGCATCCCGTAGTCGATACGGCTTATCGTAGAACCGCGAGACAGATTCGTGGTGCCTCGAATTATGTATACACCAATGGAACACCAATCGTTGTCGAATGGAACATTTCTCATCACAAGAGAGATACCTACAAACATGTTACTCTACGTTTTTAATGATTTATGTACTCGTATATATACTGTGCGACATATAATTTGCATCATACCTAGAGTGCGCCAGTATGGAAATTACTGCCAATTAAGTGCATTCGGTAGAGGTTGTATTGTTGATTTATCAGAAGATTCTTTTTCGCTGCCTTCGTCTGAACCGTAATCAATCTATCATCGTGCACTGCCATCACGCATGCACTAGGAAAGGCCAAGAACGTCTCAGAGAGGATCAAAAAGGCGAAGAAGAACAAATAAGGTGCAGGATCGCCACCTTCGACTTATGGCAACAAGAGAGCGAATCTCCAGTAGTAGATCAATTGCCGATCTCTAGGTAGCATCTGTGTTGCAATCGTTTCAACCACACCATGTGTTACTACTAACAGCTCAACACCGACAGCAACGTTTGGAATGATGTAGGTTGCGACTTCACTGGATCGTAGAGTGATATAAGATAGTCTTTAGCGATGAATCCCGATTATGGAATGCATGATGGCCGTATGAAGGTCAGACAAAAACGTGAGAAATGTCACCATATTGAATTTTACGTTACGAGACATGTGCACCAAACTGTGGGAATTATGATATTGGGTGCTATAACTTATGGGAGTAGATCTTCTTTGGTATTTGTCCGAGGAAATATGAACCCCCAGCGATATCTGTACTAGTTGATAGAACGTTATATGTACCGTTTTGCAGAGACTAATGTTGATCTCTTGTTTTGGCCACCCCGATCACGAGATCTTTTGCCCGTCGAGCATATTTCGGACATTTTGGGGAAAAGACCGAGGAACTCACTGCATCTTCCACAGACGCAAACTCTTAAGCACAAATTACAGGTAGCTTGGGGCGCAATACCTCGAGAGAAAATCGGTCATCTGCTAGAATCGATGCCATTAAAGAAAATGTTTATATGTCGTTCTTCTTAATCAATTCCTACCTTTTAATATTGAAGTTTTTTGTGACGTTTGGTCAAAAAATTTCTATACCTTCTTTATGTTGCGATTTGTATGGCAGTACATTTGCAACGAGATTCATAATTCTATGTTTGTTCCACAGTTGTTCAGCTATTTATTATTAAGTTTTTTGTTTTGCAGTTGAATTCTTTTCGCGCATGCTTTTAGTTAGCTGTAGTTTACAAGATGCCAGATGCAAAAACATGCTACTTTCCTGTTTTGGCGTGTTGTGAATTATCCAAGTGAAGTTTATCGAGTCCAATACCACTACCGAATAAATTCTCACAAAAAAAGTGGAAAACCAATTGGTGGTTTCTACAAAAAGAGATGGTTCTATCCAAGGAAAAAATAGAGATCGTTGTGTGACAATTGTAGCGTTTGTCTATGTAGATAAAATAATGTGGACAGCAATACTCATTTTTTACTTGATCCTTTAGTCGACTAATGCCTAATGTAGATCAGCCTAATGCCTAATGTCAAACAGTAAGCATATCATGCTTTTCTAGACTTATTCTCTTCACTTTGTGCTTTTAAGCTGTTAGGGAAAAGCCGAGCAGTTGTGTTTATTCTTTACCTAGTTTAAAACAAATGAATGAACAGGACTGAATGAAGGAATTAGATAAATAACATTTTAAATAAGTCATATTTTATTGATTTAGTTTATGGATAATTGATCAGCAACCATCTATCAAATTTATCACTGTATTATCTTAGTCTACAAGCAATCAAGATTGGAATGATTTATGACGTTTTAATGAATGTCCAGGGTTAATATATTACACGAAAATATATGTAGATATGTAGTCAATACTTGTATTTCATACCGTACAAGATAAAATAACAACGTTTTCATTTTCGCGTTGTTAAAAAAAGCTCTTTCTGGAAGTATATACGGCATACATACATACATATAATAAAAGCTCGTGTTATAATGGTTACCATTGTTATATGAATGTATGGGAGCTGGTATATTATTTTCGTCTTTATGAAACTGGATACTACGAAAAGCTCTAGTTACTACCGATGTCGGACATTTGACATTATTGCAGTGAAGTTCAGGCTCCGTAATCGATACACTTCTATTCTGGAATTTAGTTGCAATGTATCGTCCACAGAATCCATATACATCACAACCTAGTTTTCTCCTATTGTGAACGCTTAAGTTTCAATAAAAATTATATGTCACATCATTTAATAATGTTGCTAATAATGAAGAATATCAGTAGCTCATCGTTTGAAAACAATTTCAACACATCTATGTATTTTTTACTGTTAGAAAAATTTCTTCCTTGCTGCAAGGAAAATGTATCCTGAGGCATATTTGGCTACTAGGTATGATTGCAGGATGGGGCATCCTTTCACATTTTCCAACCATTCAAAAAAATGTTCACCAATGTTTTTCAAGATCGTGTGTCAGAAGACGACCAACAATGCTATAATAATTCGAAGACAATATTACGAAGAAAATTGGTGCAATTTAATCAGAAATGTTACAGAATGCTGCGTATAATTTGAAGCAACGATTGATAAGGAATTGCCGCAATTGGTTTTGAACATATTAAATCCCATTCCTTAGGCAGTTAGATAAATAGACAGCTGCTATCCTCCATCACGTGTTGCCAGTCGCTCATGAGCCTGTGATTGACGAACTTTTTTTAATTTTGCAGTTGTTATATTGATAGTATTAAAATAAGGTGATAAGTTATGCAAAACTGAAAACTTAAAAAGTTATTAAAAAAATGCCCATCAATTTATTGATGATTTTCCAATAAAGTAAAAAAGTTTTGTGAAGAAGTTAAACGTAAAAAGCCATAACTGTGTTCTATTACACACACACCGTAAATTACAGTCTATTCGACTAATAAATTTAAATCAATTTATTAGTACGACTTATTAATTCACAGTGCGGTTTAAGCTTATAGAAGCCTGAATGAAATTCGTAGATTCGGAAAATTAATTAAAAACACTAACACTATTGTTGACTCAACGAATACGCAATTGACTCCTTATTTTTTCTCTCAGTATGTTATGCAATTTGAGGGTTGTTATCTGTGGTAAGCAAAGCTATGCTATATAATTAAGTTTATCTGAAATTCTTAACATTATTGTCAAACAAACTATGTCTATTTTATTGTAAACTCTCGTTAATATTGATAGTATGAAGTGTGTGTGTGTGATTTTGTAGCACTTATAAAGTCTAATGCAAAGGGCAAACTTGTTTCTAAATTTTAAAATATTAGACGTAAACATAAACATGCTACTGTACTTTATCTGTGAAATTAATTCATCTATTTGTTACAGGAAAAATGCGACAACTTTGGAACTTTTCCACTTGTTAATCTCTCAACACGAACTATATCCAGCTGACGACGAATTGGTGGATAAATTACTAGAACTAATGGCGACTGAACCCATTGAGCACGTCTGTGAGTATCTAGCGTTTATGCAGATTAAGGGAATTCTTATTACATACCGATATAATTACTTCAATTATAATTGCTTTGGTTGGCATACAAATAGCTTTATTATCATTGGGGCTTGTGTAGCTAAAAATTTTTGAATTTATATTTTCTAGATCTCTTTCTATACTTCTAAAATGATACAACGTTTTTCTGAATAATGGTTTTAATATAAGAGAGTTATCATAGGAGTATCGTTACATATGTAGATGTATTTGGCTGCAGTTTTGTAAAAAGTTTCCCATTAAACATATTATCATCTGAATTCTGTTTACTGATATAACAACTATAGGTCCCCAATTAATTGCATTTACTTTGACAGAAAAATTGAATAGGTAATGTAATATTACAGTTATTGGCATAATTTTGCAGGACAATATTGAAATTATACAAAACGGGTCGCTCTATTTTGTACTAAGCGATAAAAACGTCTATTGACATAAAACATGTAAATAGTATAGAATAATGGAAACATAAAATTTCGTGCCTTTTTATAAATATCTCCACTGATGAAACACAAAACGTGAACTCTAAAGCTGAGTTCGTTACCGATACTGCATTTTTGCGTAGTACTTCTTATTTATCCCAAATATTTTATCTCGGTTGATTGTAGGTTGTATTATTATGCATACTTTTGTACTCTAACTAATTGTAAGTTTACCTTCTTTTCAATGCGTTTGCACAATTTACCGTGCACTTACTTTGGTATTTTCCTCTTTAATTTTTCTTTCTTGCGTAGGTACCCTGCTTTTGTGGAAATAGATTCCTGAAATATTTTCCCCAGTAGCCACTATCAGTGGGTGTCTTGCAGATTCAATTAGTCGATTGTTCTTGATTATCATCCACATAACAAAATTAAAGATTAACGCTTACTTTAAATAATACAGCTCTAGAATTTGAATTGTCTCCTCCAAATGATGCTAGGAACTTTGTCGTAATATTGATAAAATTTTAGACCTTGTTTTGCATCCAGATTCTCTGTAGGTGAAAGTATCTTAAACCATATTTTTTTGTTGCTTTTCCATGTATTTAATTAGTAAGTTGCTGTTCTTGTTTGTGTTGGTAAGTGTTGTCTTTTATTTGTGAGTTTGCTGATTTCAATTATTCTATTTTATTCTGAATGTGTGATTCTGGGTACGTTCTCGAGACCCATACTTTGTATAGATACATACAATGAGCTATCTGTAAAGTTGATTCTTACAATGTGCAATTTGTTGTTTATATTAAAAACTAATATCGAAGTGGATAGAAAATTATTCACTATACAAAATATACGACCGTTTTTAAAGCACGTATACCACTTATGAACTCTGCCACAGGATAACCAATCATCACCATAGACTTTTAGCATCAACTGAGACATTGTCGTAAACGTTTTCCAGATTTTGAAACAAAACTTAACTCTTTGCTTGATGTTCGTTTTTGTACCGATGACAAAAACATACTGATATTTGAGACGCTATAACTACCTTTCTAATAAACCAACTGCCATGAAATTTTTACTGGAGGCCAGCAAAGAATGTACCATTCGAACGCTTCTAGCCGCATATATGTAGCCCCATATGTGTAGATTAATGAGGTAGTGACGTGTATATAATTAAATACTTAAAAATAAAACTCCAAATTCACTTAAAAATTAATATATTTGTTGTCCATAATTTGATTTCTACTGGCAAGCATTTCTTATAGGTATACTAGCAATAAAAATAAATACCCACATGCTTTTTCGTAGTATAACAATTATAATGACGAGAAAGTTATTATTATTATTATTATTTGTATCGTAGAGTAGCTGTATTTTCATGCTTCTTACTTGTTTTTATTATTAATGCGAAAATATAATAAAAACGAATAAAAGTTCATTGCTGGAAACGTTTGAGAAACACTGATGTAATGGAATACCAAAAAGAGTACCTGCTTCCACCGTGCATACGCAAAACATTCAAAGCATAAACACAATTTTATTATAAAAGTCGTAGCATACCAGAAAAAGACAATATAATGTAGTTGATTTATTTTTTGAAACTACTGTAGCTTTTAACTTTAACTGTATGGGAAAGCTTCACACAAGCTTGTTTATTTCATTCCTTTATATTTATGTTCTTCTACATTAATATTGTCATCCAATCGTGCCGACTGTAGTTCCTTTATTAAACCATGTTTAATCCAGTTTCTAATATGTGTAGTAGTCTCGTAGTTATTAAGAGTTAAAACTAATTATACTCCACAACGCCCGGCGGTTTATAAGCAAATATGACTTCGAGCTCAAGTTTTCCAAGCTTCTATTACCGGAAAATAACGTTGGCAAAGTGATATGTATTTAACTTCAAAATAAGGATTTTAATAAGGCAAGTTTCCTTGCCTTGATTTGTTAGGACATGACGTAATAATTGCATTTAAAACTTTTACATTCATACATTTTTTACTATGTACCTGCTCATTGTGAATATATGACTAGTAGATTGGAAAAACTTGCAAACGTATTTAGGTTGAATTTAAATAGTTACAGATTTGATTCTTTTTTATCTAATTTGCTGTAATGAAGCAGGCATATATTCAATTTGAAAGAAAACATACCGTTTGGACGTACTGTCATTTCCATTTATATAAGAGAATTATGGACAATTTTACCATAACTTTTTCCATGTTGTGGGGATTATATGCTTCTTGTTTAAAAGTATTATTTTTGAGTGCTATACGAAACAAATATTTTGTCCAATTTACAGTCTATAAATACTCTCACTAAATTAAAAGAAAATGAATACACGTAAAAGTAAGGCTTCAAATCGTGTATACTTCAGTTTCACAAAGAAAAAATAAATTTGGATACATATGGGTGACAAATATAAACTAAATTTAAAATACATATGTAAGTATAGTTCTAAGTAACCATCCCAAATGTTATGATATGGTCACAAGCTCTTTACGCAGGTACATATATGTATAGTGAAACAACCGGATAAATTGAATGAAAATTAAAAAACTCAAAGTTCTCTCTCCAGATAGATTGATAGAATTATGTAATAACAACTATTTATCAACAATATAACGAGAATTGTTTCCTTTGACGACGCAACATTTCTGTAACTGACCATCTGCACCGAGAGAGTTGCTACTGAGCAATCGAAAATCCTTACTGCTTCACAAACTTTTATACACTTCACATTTTGGATGTTGTCCTGTGTAATTTTCTTTGTCAACTATCCGCTCATCGAGAACCACTGCCTTTTGTACCTATTGATGGGTTTCACCCACCCATGTCATTATTAATGCAATTTGAAAGCGAACCCAAGAATATCAACTTTCCTTCAACTGATAACGATAGATTCAATTTCCGCAAAGCTAACTTTGAGCAACTCTCCTATGACTCTCTTAATACTGACTGGTCATTTCGTGATCAACATTACATACTGATTCAGCTGTTGATGAGTTTTACGCTACCTTTTATCGTCTCTGTGAAATGGATCTCCTAGGAAGCCGTATCCTCTATGGTTTACTGTTTCTGCAGTATCGTCTTTGAAACTAAAAGAATACTACAGACGTAAATGGAAAAGTGCCGGCAGTTTATTCTACCTACAAGAATTTAGACGTGTTCGGGCTGATTGTAAGAATCTAATTTGTGAGGTTTATAGTTCTTACATTGAGGTTGTTGGTCGCTCAATTAGGGAGAACCCCAAGAAATTATTTGAGTTTGTGAATATGAAGGGCAGAACTAGAATTTCTGGTAACTTGAAGTTTGACGACGTTATTCTTGACTCCCCACAAGATATTGTTGACTCTTTTGCAAACCTTTTCTCTAGAACTCAGATTCAAAGCTCTGTGTTTACTATCCGTGATTTGGATTCAAATAAATTGCCTTTTGGCCTTCTACCTGTTACTAGTGAGGAACTATTAGAGATTATGGTTTCGTTTCAATGTCCTCTTACAGCTGCTGATGATTCTATTCCAAGCATATTAATACGTGATGCTGCAATTGGTCTTGTCACGCCGTTGGTAAAAATCATTAATCTTTCCATTAAATTGGCAAAGTTTCCCAATAGATGGAAACGTACCAGGATTATCCCTGTCTTCAAAAAAGGTGAGGAATCTATCCTAAATAATTACAGGCCCATTCCAATATTGTCCATCTTTGCCAGTCTTTGAGAACGTTATGTATTCATGCCTGCTGCGAAATGTTCGTAAATACTTATCTCCCTTCCAACATGGCTTCCTTCCAGGTAGATCGACCATTACTAACCTTGTTACTATCACACAGTATGTTGGTGAGTGTTTGGATAGACGGGCTCAAGTTGATGTTTTTTACACTGACTTGTCAGCTGCTTTCGATTCGATTGATCATGGAATATTGTTGATGAAGCTCAGTAACTTTGGAATCTAAATAATCGATCAAATCATGTTCACTATAACGGTTTCTGCTCTTATGAGTTTGCTTCTACCTCTGGAGTTTCGCAAGGGTCTAATTAGAGCCCTCTGCTTTTTTTTACATATATCGACGACCTATTTGATTGTATTGATTGTCACATTCTTGCATATGCTGATGATGTCAAAATATATTCTTCCGCCTCTCTGAGCGAGATATTGTGTTTCTACAGCAGAATCTTAATCGACTGACTCATTGGTGTTTCGTTAACAAACTTCGAATTAATGTTAGCAAATGTTGCTCTCTCTCATTTACCAGAACGCAAAACCCAACCCCTTCTTCTTATACCATAAATAACGAACTGATAACAAAATCCGACAGGTTTAGGGATTTGGGTGTATATTTTGGCAGTGAACTTAGTTTTACTTATCACATTAAACAACTTTGCGCCTCTGAATCTAGAAAACTGCGTTTTGTTATGCGCGTTTCCAAGTATTTCACTAATCCTGACATACTTAAATCTCTATTTTTTGCTTTCGTTGCTAGTTGTTTGCAATACGCTTCTCCCGGTTGGTCACCACACTACGTTTCTCATCAGGTCTCAGTTGAGAGTTTGCAACAAAAATTTCTCAAGTGTTTGTCTTATAAGCTCGATGGTACATATCCTCCGAGGGGAATGGATTACGATTCTCTACTCGATAGGCACAGCATGCAATCGCTTACTGCGCGCCGTAATATGCATGGAGCTCGTTTTGTATGGAGGATCGTTCATGGTATGGTGGATTGTGCACCTTTACTTTCGCAATTGAATTTTTAAATTCCGCGCCAATGTGCCAGATTTGGTAGTTCTCTCGTTCATCATACCCCCAGAACTAATATATTATTTAACTCCCCTCTTTACAAAATGAGCCGGTCTGCCAATGTTGCTTTCGATGATTTGTTTGTTTAATTTATTTTTAGTTCTTTTTTTAAACTGGTTTTCTTCATTATTATGTTACAGTTTAGTTTCGTATTATTTCATACATTTGTACAATTTTGTTTTATTTTTACTATGCACATGTCTACGTGCATACATTTGTATTTATATTAATATGTAACTCTGATATTGGATTCTGTTGGGTTAATAATAATAATAATAATAATAATTATTATTATTATTATATTAATATTATTATTATCATACAGAAAACTTTACGCGCTTTTTGAAGATATACTTTATACAAAATGAATTAAATCTCATTGTCCTAACTTTGTATACTATGTATGTACTTTAGAACACGATTTGTATTAACGTTATCTCCACATATGTGCGAAAGGTAAAATATATATCATTCAACTATTAAATCGCTTTGGTTATTGTCAGATTGTTAACGGTGGCCAATTTAAACATTTAATTTAGATAAACATATCTTTTTTGCATATTTGATCATTGTCCATACTTAAGTTGTGTTAGGTAATGCACTATGTTGGACACGCTCTCAGAGCTCTGGAGAGGTTGGTTTTCTGTCCATGAACGCCAACCTCTAACCTCTTTGATGGTTTTGGATTCATTTACATACCAGACGCGGTATCCGTTTTCAAACTTGGGTTCACCAGAGCTAGACTCCTCGTAGCTGAAAAATAGCGCCCTGAATGGTCGATCATGATTCAATTTTACAGTGATGCTGTCCGTTGACTTGTTTAAGGATTGAGTCTCTTCTCGGAGATCACCTAAAATTCTTAGATATCTGGTTAACCATCAAGTTTTTTATCATTGAATACTAGACAGTTACACATTTTGTAAATTCGACGTTACTTTGCCGATTTCTGTCTTAATACTTTAATTCAAGTAAGACAGAAAAAGTTATTCTATTATCTTAAGGATTTTATTAAGATAATGTACACTATTATTATGCTCCTACATTAAACTAAATTTATCAATACCTGGGACTTCCATCCTTGACTTTTAATACTTCTAGTATGTACTCTAGCACTCGCCGAGGCATACTTTCAATACAACTATTAATTGTGTCTTTAATTGCGGATGATTAAGCCATACATCCGCAATTCTTTCTTTGATATTTGCTAAATTTGGGACGTTTGATTGCTTCACATTTGCTTTTATTAGTGCTCAACAATCCTCAATCAGATTTCAATCTCCCGAATTCCCACACTAAGGAAGAAGAGGAATATTGTGTTCTCTGAGGAAGTTACTAAGTGATTTTGTTTTATGGCAAAGCGCACCATCCTGCATATATGTAGGTATACTGATATCTTCAATATGGGGACGTAAAATACCATCTAGACTTAAATACTCATCCAAGTTAAGTCAAGTACCGACGAAATTTTCTAATTCGTTGGCCTACTGTACTACCACAAGTAACCCAAACACAGATATTATAGTATTACACTGGTAATCCTAGGTAGAATTTAGAATATGAAGTGAGGGTGACGTTACACTGCGACAAACTATTGTGCCCCCCTACATGAGTTATAAGTTACTGCTATTTGTCCACAGCTATAGCTCCCCATCCATTCACAGGGCTTTAATAAAATGCAATAGCTGTGAAGGCTTGAAGAAGAGTATTTCCCCACACAAACATTTATTATTGCATCAATAATTACTCTCGTCAAGTTATGCATTACACTAACTATAAAACTCGAAACTCTCATGGAATATGCAGAGTGAAGGCACGGAAATCTAAGAAAAATAAAGCCACAGCTTCCTCCTGTTGGAACTGGTGTAGTAAAATATATATCATAATTGTCTACAGCGTGATGCACTTTATTGCGATAAATAGTAATTTTACTGTCTGATGCCCAGCATTCTCATTTAGCGAATTCATAAGATACCGTATTTGTTTGCAATTTAAATTATGTAATGAATAATGTACCAGGCTAATGCTGAAACGGTATGGCACGTTACACGGTCGTAAATGCAGTAAAGGGTAGTAAAGGTGATGCAAAACTTTAAGCAATTACCTATCTTCTTCGTTTCGCGAGAAGAAACCGATTCAATTATAAGTTTATGAATGTTGGCAAAGCAACAAATGGGCTGGCTATGCTATGTACTGCATCGAAATTAAAATTTAGATATTTGCTAGCACAGTAATCCTACCCCGTTGCGTAGAGTTATTCTAACGGTATCTGTACTTGACGGAGAAAATCATAAATGATTACAACACTGCTCGCTAATAGCAATTCAAGTTGCCACAAGTCTAATAGCTCCACAAACTTATATAGACGTTACATGGTGCAATTTAGTGAACTAGAATATTATTTTGCAGATAGTTTGGATTATAGGCAAATTTGGCCACTAATATGCTGGGCTTTATTTCATGTACAACCATCCTTTTCTCGCATAAGTTGTGCCGTTGTACTCAAATTAATTAATTAGAAGAATTAATAACGCAGAGTTAAATGTTATATAGTACAGCAGATTAAATAGTAAAGAATCAACAGAGAAACATGCAAATAATTGTAATGTAATAGATATACTAATGATTTACAAAGGTACAACAAACAAAAAGATATAAATTTACCACGATGGCCATGTTAAATCAATTACCTGACAAAAAATAGTTTGAATGTCAATTAAACTTGTGGTTTCGACTTGGTAAGTTATTAAAATTATTTTTGTTATAAGTTATAACTTAAAAGACTCTACTGATTTTCTGCTGAAGAATATTCGGATATGCATTTTATTTATGATTTCTTTTAATGGGATTGCAGGTCAAGCAATTGAATACCCACCAATAGATTACGTGGCCATCCTTTTGACAGAGGGCTAAATGTTCCAGTAGATGTAGACGAACAAGTACTCAATGCTATTACTAGAGGTCCAACTACCATCTATATCATTACAGGATGGTGCAAAATATGCTTGAGGCAGATTTTCATTAGCGCCAAGTTGATTCTACGTTTTATTGAAACGGACAAACTTTAATTTATACAGATTGAGTCTTAGGACAGATGAAGGTACATTTACCAGCCGCGGTGTCATCAATATGAGAAAGCTATTCAGGTGGATACTAGAAAATCCTAGAACAATACGTTTGTCTAACTTCCAGTCTGAATTGTCTCTAAAAGTTCGGACTGGCTTAATGGATTATTTGGTAATTGGCCCTTACATTCTTCCAGCAAGATTAAACACCCCCAATTATACGTTTAGAAGACGTTGCCTTAAACATAAGAAGACAGATGTGGCTTCAAATGGATGGGGCATCAGAACGTTTCGGTATTGATTTCCGGAATTTTATCAGCAATAATGATCCATAATGGATTGGCAGCGGAGCTTCTGTTGCATGGATCCCCAGATGATCATTATTTGGATTTTTATTTTTTCCGTCAAATAGAACGCTTAGTATACACTTCAGTTTCAAACACAATAGCAGAATTATTGGAAAATATGCAGCAAACTGCCAAAGAAATGAAAAATTACCCCTAGAAAATAAGAGCTACCACTTCTTCAGTTGTCATACGAGCACAAGCTTGTATTCAGCAAAGACTGTAACTTCGGAGAGTATAAGAATCGACCTGAAACTTTTCAGTTTGTGGATGATTAGTTTTCCACAAACTGCAGTTTTTATATATAACCGAAATTTCAAATATAAATACACCTACTACTTTAATACATTCTAAGTAAATGCAGCCAACAAAGTAGTTCCTTTTTAAATGGAAAGGGCTTATGCCACGTAATTTTAACTTAAACAGTTCATTAGTTTTATAAATCGAAAATTGTACATAAATGTCATACAATTCTAGAAAGAATTACAGAGCACGCTGCGTATATCTCAAACGTTTCCAGATAGAAACGCCACTGCTGAAGTTGTGGCAGATGTCGTGTATTTTAATAAGGCAGAGTGCATATGTTATGTGCAAAATGAAAGCTCGACAGCATTACCTGAACGAATACATGAACAGCCACGGGATCGAGTTTATTAACTTCTGAATATCGTAGCAATTCTAGGCAAAGGTCAAGATGGCGTGTAAAATTGTCATGTATCTCTGCTATTTTACACAACCACATCCCGTTAATCGGCGGAAAACTATAGTAATGTGCAGCACAATAGCATATGCCGAATATACACGTGTTGCGCATGTAGAACAGAAAATGATTCGTCGCCGTTATGTATGTAGACAACATCCTGCGTTTTGTCGCATTCAGTAAATAAATGTTTAAATTATTTTGTACATTAGGCCGGCCATAGTCTTAGTTTGTATGTAGAACACTGTACGATTTCTTATGGATCCTATGATACAGACTTTTACAGAATAATACAACACCGTTACGGCTTGACCAATTTTGCAAACCTTAATTCCGATGAACACGACTCGAACATTATCCATCAAACACTACAATATTATCCGTTTATCCCAGCTAAAGTTAAATTACTATGGAAATATGTTGAAGCTAAATTATTATTGGCAATAGTGAAGTTCATGCATCATTGCGTTACTGTAATAGAGACAGCTTGTCGAGAATACACTTACCTGCTATTAATGCGGCACATGTAGCAGTGCTGAATTGTGGTCTTGGTAAGTATTATCAAACTTTATTGCGCTACTCATAAGGATTCGGAATGTTGCTCCTGTTCGATCAAAGTTTCAGTATGCATTAGTTATCTGGGGCCCAATTTTAGATGTATACGAAAAAGCTGTGGAGACCGTGCGAAGAAGAATTTTAAAGCACACATGGTACTAGAGCTGCAATACTTATTCCTCTAGAGTGTTTCCCTACGATATTTTTCTTCGAGTCTTCGCCATACATCCATTGGAAACTCGATGTATTGTTTCTAATACACTGTTGCCAATGGAGGTACCTATTCTTCCAATTGCCAATTCTTTTTTAACAAATCAGTTTTGAAGTCTTTTCTATGCCCCTGTTTGCTCTATTCTCATATCATTCAAGAACTGACCTGTGTTGAAAACTTAAAGCCACAAATTGCTATTATTGCCTCTACACAGGTTTAAAAATGTTCCATTATTTAATTTTGATTGTATATAATTATAATATAACACAAACGTTTTCTATTTACACAGTAAAATGCACCCAAGGCAGCTTGTGATATTGAAATAAAGATTTACACGGATTCTTAATTTTTATTTACAATCGTATTCTGTCCTTCTCGTAAAACACAAGATCGTTATTCCGCTTTTTTACACTTGCCTCCCCTTCAGTGAAGAATTGTGTTTATTTTTTATTAAGATTGTAACTTCTTGAGATTAATACCGAAGGTAAGGAAGGTATTAATGATTTTCCAGAACATAATTACCTTTTGCATTAAGAACAAGGGTAGGTTTGGATGACTTACTGAAATATTTAGGGCGGTACTTGAGAATTCAGCGGTCGACGGAAACGCCGTGCAGCGTTATGAGGCCGCGAAGTGGCACGGGGATTCGGCAGAACAGCGGCGGAAATTGGTGGGTGGGGGTACACACCTCAATTATTATGGTAATGTGGAGTGATGAATAATTTTCTTGTTGAATTTCTCGCCGTGATAAAATCTGATAATTAAAAGTTTATTACCGACGAGTTAACCGTAGAATGGGCTATTCATCTGCTAAATTAAAATACAATGCATACCTTTCCATCTCGATGTGCTGACGATTTTATAAGGATTAGTTATGTTGAGAAAATTTGTGTGCCTGATCAAACTTTATTCTTATGCTTGTAGCAATATACGAATACGGAAACAAAAAAAAATGTGGTAATATATGTTTCTTTTTAAATTAAAAATAAACTAGTTTTCTTAGTCTGTTATAGTTGAGTGCAATACGTTATTGTTGGTCTGAGGGAGTGGGTACAATAATAACTCATGACCAGGTTATGCCCACCGTAAATGGTGCAAACTGTTGAGACACAGAATTCAACAACCAGAATTTGCATCCTCTTGGCGGGAAAGTACGCGCATCTTTAGTGCGCAGCGTAATTCGCCATCTTCTCTGGAAGAAAAATACTTCACGGTAGTGATTCGAGCGTTGTTCATTGTTTACTGGCTATCAGGTGTTATTGACTTTAGCATTTGTGGTTTTTTTCTCTATTGCTAATATTAAAACATATTCTAATATAATTCTAATAATATAAAATGAGTTTTCTTTATTTTACGCAGTTGCTATTTTGAAACAGCTTAATATTATCTATACTTATCAAGGGCATCTAATTTTCAGTCAATACACCCTGTCAACGTATATAATTTTTCCTTAATCCGACCCTGCGTTTCTTCCACACAAAATGGCGTGAATAGCCTGAAGGTCACTGAATCTGTCTGAAAAAGATCAAAAGCGCCGACAAGGAGTGCAAATTCTGCTTGTTTGATATTCTGTGGTTGAGACGTAACATAGCAAACTTATTAGCATGGAATAAATTCATTTTTTTGTGAAATAAACAACGTTTAGCTTTATAATAGCTCTATCTAAATCAGACAAACATCTGTTTACAGTTTAGATAGACTGTTTCTTTGTTGTCACAGTTTTTATCGACATTCCTTTTGTGCTTAACCGTTTAATATTGTGTGCATTTATTTATAAAAAAGTAGGTAATTAGTTTTTGTGAGATGTCACTATTTTTATTGATGTCCAATAGCAGTTAAATAATACAACAATTGTATTAAATCGTGAATGTTCTGTGTTATTGCTTCGAATTAATTTAAAGTGAAAATTGAATTACAGTAAAACCTGTGACTAGCGGCCACTAAAAAAAAATCAAACTTGTTGGCCGTTATTCAAAGGGGTCCGCAAAAGACAGGGGATGGATATTACTCACGCCAAATTCTAAGCAAATATTTTCGCATGATAAGTAGCTATTTTTTTCTTTTAGAAATAATTTTCATTTGGACATTATTTTAAATAATTTTATTTAAACTTAAAATAGAGAATACAGAGACACATATATAAGTGAACTAAATGTGTATAGGTACATTTTGTCATAAGATCTGATGTCATCCAAACCAATGATCCAGATATGGGAATGTTTTTATTTCTAGCCATGCAGAACCACTTATACACAACTTGATCCACTGCTACTCCACCCGTTTTAGGGAATTTCCGTTTCTGATTCATATAATAGCTTCTTCATACATCCTTTTAATATCACTTTTGTTTTTTACGATATCGTTAATTTGAGTTTTTCCAAATCCGAATTTTTCGGCTAACTTCCGCAAACTTAAATTATACTTGTCATTCCTCAATAATATCAATTTTATCTTTCTGTGACGAACGTTTCCTTTTTAGCGACATATTCAAACACTTCATGACCACAACGATAAACTTAAACTGAACGAATGAACAGGCGTTTTCGGAAACTTCTACAATCAACTGCTGTTGTAAAATAATTCTATCATGTTTCATTATAAGTAACAATAAACCTTTACAAGTAAATTCTGTCACCTTCTTTAGACTGAACAACAAATACGTGACTTTTAAAATTTTCGATACGGACGACCGTTATTGGGAGGTATTTTATTGCTTTTATGCCATAAAATATTGGGATCGTCTGGCCGTGGCCGCTTTGTAAAGGCGGCCGTTATTGCAAGGTTTGTATACATGGAAATATTCGTATAATAGATTTTTGCAATGTTAAAGCTGGCTGTTATCACAGGTGGCCGATATATACAGGTGTCCGTTAACACAGGTTTTACTGTACGAAATTATGACCAATTATGTGGTCGTCCCAGGTAACTGCATTTTTCTGCGATATCTGGAGATAAGCTTCTTTCATAGTCCCTCCTATCGTCCAGGCATAACAATAGCAACCCCAAAAGAGTAAGTACGGCCCCTTCTTATTGAATAGTTGGAAGAACACAATTAGAGGTGGCATTTTTTTGATCTTTGAACGTCCGTTAATAGTCTTTTTTTGTTATCCACTGTCCAGTTGCGACGTTTTTGACGTTATGCAGTCGGTTTTGTTGTTTCAACAACATAACAATGGTTTTTTTTGCCACAGTATGCCCATGGTATTTATTATTCGCTTCAATGGATTAGTGTACAGCCCGCAAAAAATTTCTGTAAGAAGAACCTGTTTATAGTCATAACTAGTTAGAAACTTTGGTACTATTTATTTGTGTTAGATCGAGTAGTTGATAAAGTATCTAATACTGCAACATAAATAATCAAACTTTTTTAAAACAGTGTCTGATACTATTAACCGGCCGAATTAATGCAAGCTGGCAGTATACAGGGTGCCCGCGATATACAAAGTATGCAGTTAAGGGATGATAGCTATAACGATTTAGAAACAAAAACATTTAATACACCATGGGTCTATCTGATAAGCGTAAACGAGAAAAAAAATTATTTCTAACAGACCTTATTTGGTCAAACTGTACAGGAAAACTCATGCATATTGCTTCTTAAATAACCAAAAAACCATATCAAAATTGAAAATAACTGAAAACAACGACGAAAACGATTTAATACATTGAAACTGAAGCGTGGTGTCATTTCTCTTACACCATACTGTACACGTATTCAATAAAAGCACCCGATGCAAGCGAAACAACACATGTTTATACGACCTTGAACTACATTAGACCATTGTATCATACGAAAACAATGGCCATAGGTTTTAAAATTTCCGAGATGTAGGAATGAGGTATCTTGCGTTCTTTTAAAATAATATTATGACAATAAAATCGATGTTATGTTCAAGTTAGAGTGAAAAGGGCGTGTTTAATAGCAGCTTTCGATCGGTAAATGAAAATTTAAGCTGAGTGTCGCATTAAATGAAAACAATATAATAATAGTGCAATTATGTTAGGGCGCTTTAAGCTCTTTCGTAAAGGCTACTACAAATTTTATTTCTTTTCTTTTCATTGTGATAAATTGGTGGTCCTAGAAAATACCTTTTTGAGAGACAAGAGAAAATGTATTATAGGAAAGCCTCGATGTATTGCCCAGTTGCAAGAACACACGCCTGTAATCGTCGGATAAATCCTCCACTGATCTCAATTGCCTGCATTACTTCGCGGACGTGATCTGTTGCCGCTGTACAGTATGCGTCGAAATTTGTGACATGAGAAATATTTTTTTTTCTCGTTTACGCTTACAGATAGACCCATGGTGTATTATATGTTTTTGTTTCTAAATCGTTATAGCAATCATTCCTTAACTGAATGCTTTGTATATCCCGAACACCCTGTATACAGCAAAATGACCAACGCAAGCTTTGACGCACGACGTAATCCAGAAGCTGTTATTAGTGATTGTTACAAACCCTATGCAGTGTTGAGACTAATTAGACTACAACGAATAACAATAACCAGTACAGTATGGTTTACTATGGTACTTACATAGGTAACACGTCTGAGCAAAAATCTGTATTTCATAACTGGTACTAACTTGATCAATTTACTGTTGACAAATTCATTGTTTAGTATTGAAGTTTTCATCGTTTCTCAGTAGGAATAAAATATATTTTTCTTGAAATTACATTCATTTATTTATTGCGGCCAGTACCTACTTATAACGAGAATCGTTCGATAACTACGTGGCCTAATAAAAAAAAACGCGTTTTTTCATTTTAGTTTTCAATATAATCTCCAGCTCATTCAACACACCTATTCCAATTATATACAGCAGCGATTACATCGCAATTGGACAAAAATCTCTCACTACCAAGCCATTTATTTAGGTTTGGAAATAGATAACAATCGCTGGGGCCCATATCTGACGAATAGGGTGAATGAGGCACTGATTTAAATCCCAATTCGTGAATTTTGGCCATTGCAATCGCAGTTTTGTAGGCAAGTGCGTTATCTTCTTGGACCAGCACTTTCTTCTTTTGGAGATATGGCCGTTTCTCTTTCATTTGGTCGCTCAATTGTTGCAGTAAATTGGCATAATACTCGTTATTTACTTTGTTTCTTTTCTACGTAGTCTCAACAAGATAATTCCATAAAAATTCCAAAATACAGTTTCCATAAGCCTGTCTACTGATAGAACCGGTTTGTCTTCGTTGGTGGCGGAAAACTTTTGCATGTTTATTGTTTGGACTGCTCTTTGATTTCGGAAGTGTAGTGGGGGAGCCAGGTTTCATCGACGATTATGAAAGAGCTCAGAAAGTTTTTGAGATTGCGGCGAAAACGTGTTAAAGGTCGCGAGAAACACTCAATCGATTCAGTTTTTACTCCGGTGTGCGTAATCCGCAAAGACTAATCGACATGTCGGTCTCTACTATCACATTTAACCTATTAAAGGGTTATTTTACAGAATCGTAAAAAATATTTCTCCGAATTCGGGCTATCTCTGGTTTAAGCGATGTCGTTATCGAACGATCCTGGAATATAAACACAAAAAGACGAGCAAAGGGTGGGATGTTGCTTGGATGAATCCTTTTATCCAATACTGTCACTTAATTGAATTTATTGCTGCCGTTATTTTATAAACTGTATTAATCAGAGTAATATCCTGTAATTTTCGCTAGTTAATCTATATTAATATTAACTTCCTTCTTTATGATTTACTATTTAATAGATTAATAATTTGTTCGCTCCCACTTTTCCAGTAACTCTACATAATCCTCTACTTCCAAGTCATCCCAAGGCCATAGTTCTTAATTGATTATTTAAAATATTCTTTTATATCGAATATTTTCTGCTTTAGCAATTATATTTCAACTTTATCATAATTTTTAATTACTCCAAATGTGTATGTATTATTTTAGATATTAGTTTCCATGTATGAAAAACAATGAAATAAAAAAAAATAGTTCTTATGGTAAATTTTGGGTCCGGTGAGCTTTCGCTCAAGGGTGTTCACGAGTCTTAGCACTGGTGTATAATGAAATAAATTAATAAACATAATAATAACCTCTCTCAATAGGTAAGACAAACAATTCAAATAAACACTAACAATTTTATTATAATTTATACAGAAAACCATAAAAAGAATATTTAATTTTAAATAAGCACCAATACTTAACTGAGTTCAATTAAACATGTAATTAATCAAAAATGTCCTTAATTTCTAACAAATAAATTATTTAAAATTGACAATTCTTATTAGTAACGACCTCTATAGACAGTAATTAAAAACAATGTTTAAATTATAAAAAACTACTGTATCGACCCTTATTGGTTTGAATATTAATTCAAGGTCAACTTAACAATTTTCAGGTTCGGCGTCTTTTTGAATATTTTATAATAGTACTATTATTTTACGAATTATTTACTTAAAATATCTCGAATCGAAGTTTGAAATTGGTACTTAGTGAAAAATAAATACTAGAATAGATTCAACAATTAATGAATACGAAAATTCTAACCTTACTTTTGAAAATAACCTCTATCAGGAATTACAACCTTGGAAAATGGGAATAACCGGATACAAGATGTAGATGGGCCAGTTCTAGGTTTTGGAAAATAAAGTAATCATTAATAAATCCTCCTTTTTAGAAGAACGAAATCACATGCAGTTATCTTGTTGGCGACCAAAACCATACTAACCCAGTTATTCAAATTTTTCTCAAAATGATCTCGATACGAAGATTTCCATTGGCGAAAATGAAAAACAATTTTGGATACTGACACCTTGAAGAAAAATAAAAAAGAAATTTTCCTTAATTTAATTATTTTTTTCGGTTAGCTTCCACTAATGAATTTTATGGCCTTATTATATGTTTTCAGACACCTATTTTAACATAATATTTTACATTAATTGAAACCATTTGGCCAATACAAAAATTTATTTCGATGTCATTACTCTGGTGAGTACTTGTTTACTTAATTTTCTATATTTCTATCGGAATGCCTAAATTATTGTTTACTATTGACATAAATAAATTAGATTTAGATTTTCTTAATAATTAATGAATTTCTATGCTGTTCAACCTCGTTTAACCTGTCTGATGCTCGGTCTCTTGCTACAATCCGACTGCCCTTGTCACATTGTACCGAACAAAAGTTAGGTCTAGAAGTTTTCCAGCTGGTCTAAAATAGTTAATTTCTATCTAAACCCTCGTACAAGTATTATTATCATAAAAAAAAATAAAATAGTGCTTATTGTCTCTATACAGTATAGTATTTTCTTTGTGATAACTTTTATTACTTTACTATTTTTATTTATTATCGGTGTTTTTTTCAATTGTGTCAATAGTTTTAGTATTTGCTTGGTTTGCTCTCTTAGGTGAGTTTCTAGATATTACTGCACAAACTACAATATATAATGGGTACCTAGTGCTATGTTCTGAAGACCCTAGAACACATTGGTCGCATTCTAACCAACAGTTCTTGGCACGCTTTGCTACTTTGGGCGCAGGTTTGATAGTAATTCTCGTGTTTGGCAAATATGTAGTTGTACCAGTATTTTTCGTTGACAATTTTACACCGTTAATAGGAGCGGTCACTAGCAGTCACCTAGTTAGGTGTCCTTCCGTGTATGTAGTAGGTACTAATTAGGTATGACTTTAATTATAATTATGTTATTCGTTCCCAGATCTACCTCATAAGTATTGATTCTTTTATTAATTGTAGTTGGTATTCCTATATACTGATATAATATGTTATATTAGCTAAAGGTAAATTTTTAAATTTTAGTGTAAGAAGTTTTGCCAATTTTTGTACAATACTAATACAATAAGTTAGAAAGTTATTACACAGATATTTGTTTCTGTTATGATCTAGATTTCTATTCACAATATCCAAATCTGTTTATTTATGTAGCATAAGCCTTGTAGTGCAATATTATTGATAGATTGTGTAATATTTCCCTGTCTTTCTCCTTTGTTGATTTCTAACAACTAAAATTTTCTTATGTTATGTCGGTATGAGCAATTTCACATAAATTTTAAAGGATATTTGCATCACCGTCTTTGAATACGCATAAATACAAACTTCGCGCGTTATATGCCTTCAAATCTTCCACTACCTTTAACTTTTGTCTTTGTTCACGTACCAAGTTAAATCTGACAAGTATTCACGTATACAATATCCGAAAGCATCATAATTCAACCATTGTCTTACATTTTCGAATGATATTAGAAATTTAGGAATAACTCTATTCGGCAGAAACTTGGTTTATGATTAAAATCGAAAATAAAACGTACAGTCCAGCGAATATTTATGTATTACTATTCCTGATGGCCTAATGACACTACCTATAAGGACGATCTAAACAAAAAGCACATTGCGTGAAACGAATTTCAGTGGATCGTAATCAGTCAAGGGAATGCTACGAGTTTCGTAAGGTACAGCTGTTAGCATTATTGAGTCGGCGGTAAAAATAAGAAAAAAGAAACAGCTAAATAAGAAGAGATGTAACATACTTAAAAGTTGACGTTGCATAAAATTACAACAAGGAGTAATGTTATCCTATTAAGATTTGGAACACTAGGGATTTTTTTTAAATAATGTGAAGTGCGTTTTCTGAATAATGAAATAACTGCTTTTTATCTAGATAATGGATTACGCTTTTAATATTATATGCGAGCACAGCAGAGACTACCGAAAACATCAACGTAAAAAACGCGTTCAGAGGAAATGTATAAACGCTAGATGGTAATTTTTTATCGGTTTCTGTCTGTAAAATAGGTTCTATGTAGTTTTGGTGTTTAATACAGCGAAATGCAGCATCTTTGTGGTGATATATGCCCACATAATCGTTTAACTTTGGTCGGTTATGCATATATAGGAAGGGCAAACGTTATAAGTGTATTAATATAATCAATTGATTCGAGGTATTCAGAATTTAATAATGACCGGTATCAATGATAATCGTCAAACGGCAATATTGAGGCTTAATGTCGCACTAATATACAATAGTATTAAATATTTAAGGCTGTCACATACTCGTGGCATTAATGAGTTTATCAAATTCTATTTCAAATAGATTGGTGGGTGACAAGAACATTGGCGCTACGCTATAGTTAGTGAAAATCGAGTTAATTTCACTTGTATTAAGCTTTTCCGTTTAGCAGTATAAACTATAATTTCAATAATAGTAATAATATAATAATAATAGTAATCGACGCAATTTTAGAAATGTATTCTGTCTCATTAGTAGATCATCAGTAGAAAAAAAGTGCCTTTACTTTATTTATGTATTTCCTCAGTAGGATTTTTGTCTCACAGTAATTGTACTAGTAAATGCACTGTCCATACCTATTTATCGTACTGATTGTACTTTTATTCTGAACTCTAACACGTTTTTCGATCATTTGTCCAGTCTTAAACAAAGGTATTGTAAATTTCATGAAACTAAATTAGTTATAGCTTATAGAGCACTACTACTGTGTGTGGTATAGCAGTGGACCACTGAAGAAGTCCTTGTTAGTGCTTTAAATATCTAAATGTATTACATATTTAATAATTTCAACCATACTCAAATAGTGATTTTTTTTTATTATTTGACACGAATTAAATGTCAATTTTAACGAAGTTGTAACGAAAACCAAATTATATTGTAAAGATTTTGGAATAAATTTGATCTTTATTCGAAATTGAGTGTTGTAATTGACCTAGAAGTGGAAAAAGTATCAGGAAAATAAGAATCTGACTGTAAGTCAAGTCATCTAAAACATCCTCGCTGAAACACTCGCAAGTGCTTGCTTATTATTGAAAAGGAAACTTAAATTTGGTAATGAATTTTTTCTCTTATGCATAGTAAATGTATCCCAACAAAATGACGCTTCTTTAATGATTCCTCCGCAGTTGGTCTAAAAGCTGTCAATAATAAATTGCTACCAGTAGAGAAAGTTCAAAAAGTTTAAGGCTATATTGGAAAAGCAGTACATATATGGAACATATGTGGTCACTTGAATGCTAATACATTTATTCTTCCTCTGCAGCTACGCTAAACAAAGTACTGTTGTTTTTTTGTAGGAATAGAATAGCAGGAATGGCAAAAATTGCAATTGTAATGACATTGAAACTATATATAAGACATTATGCACTTATGTTACATAGTAGGATGAATGAAGAGCTTTGTGAAAACGGCAGACCATACTGCAAAAGTTAAGAAAGGTATATATGTATTTTGTTTTCACAAGACAACGAAATTCTCCCGTAGAATTCTAACAAGCATGTTGCCCGAGTTCGTATTTGTCAAACCTCGGAACATTTTACTACATTTTACATATTATTCATATTACCAACCGCAGAGTTCTTCAACGACAACCATCATTTTGTCTGTGAATATGTTCATCAAACAGTTTCAAATAAGTTTGACCAGCTTGAGCAGAGGTAAATAATCTCCACTTACCCAACAAGTTTTGCTTCAGTTCATTAGAAATAGCAATAATATTGATATTTGTGTGTGACACAACGGACTCTGTGCATATAACAGCAAATACATCAAGTGTCAAATACTTCAAGTGTGTTTGCCTTAGTAAAATATCTAAACCCTTAATGGACCTCAACTCAACAACACCTTGTGTCTTTACAAGTGAGGCAAAATGTAACATTAACAAAAACGTAAATAGGCTTTTACACTTTTGCAGTTTACAGCTAGAAATATGCTCTCTAATTGGAAAACCCCTATCTTGATTCATCTGAGACATAGAACTCAGCAATGGAAACGTTTTCAAAATAATCTACAAACTGGGTAAAATTTCGTTCTTAGACCTACTGCTGCTAAAAATTGTTTTCATCCTACCAAATGCTATTTTTTAAACAGAATAATGGAAGGTGGACTTATTAGTAGCAAAATTTACAGAAGCAAATGCTTAGCGCTAAAATCAAAACAACAATAAACTTTGAACTTAATGATGGTGTGAATACGCACAGTTGTCGAATTTGGTCAATAAATATCCCACCAGTGAGTATTCAACAAGGATTTCACGATTTAGAAATCACCGTCTGGGGGCGACTTTCACTCACGTTTTATCATAGCCCCGCATTTTTTTTAACTGATTGAGAACGGAAGAACAAGCCCAGTTACGATAACTACTCAGCGTTATTTGAATATGCTTCGTGATGATGCAATACCGTTGTTACAACAACACCCCATTCATCAATTCAGCAAAACAGTTTATAAGGAACACTTACCCTCTGCGATCTCGTTCAAAGAGGACTTACTATTACGAAAAGGTGCCAACTAGTGGGTCTAAACATAAACCCCACTAAGACCACTCTTACAGCATTCACAAGAAAAAGGAAATCAAGTCTCAAACCATAGGATATCTAGGCCTTATGCTAAACAATAAACTTGCGTGGAACAAGCATGTGCTTGAAGTAACAAACAAGGCAAAAAAGGCTTTAATGGTCTGTAGAAACTTTGCAGGAAATAATTGGGGATGTAACCTAAAAATACTGCTCTGGATGTATACTGCACTAGTTAGACCAATGATCACTTATGGAGCAGTGGTTTGGAGCAAAAGAACTAACCTGGACAGTGCGAGGGCTAATCTTGCCAAAGTGCTAAGACTAGCATGTGTATGCATAGCTGGGGCAATAAAAACCTGTCCCACAGCAGCCATTGAAGTGGTATTAAACCTAGCTCATCTCCACATCTTGGTGGAGAGCACAGCGAAAAGAACCACACGTAGAATGATCGGGGAAGGATTAGCTAGGCATACGCCTCAGCTTCCTGATGTCGAGGAAACCTGGGACATGCCCCGAGATGATTTTCCAAGGAGGTTCAGTTTTGTGAAAAGGTTCACCACAAGGCTTAGCACCAAAAGTGAATGGGACAAAGACACTGTTTCGAAACTTAATAGTAACGCTATCAAATGGTACACTGATCGCCCCAAAACGGCAGAGGGAACTGGAATAGGGATATATGGGCCTAGAACCAAATATTCCGAAAGCCTGGGGATGTACCCAAGTATCTTCCAGGTGGAAATACACACCATTGAAAGATACGTGCAGTTCAACATCGATAGAAGCTATGAAAAGCAAGAGATTAGCATAATGTCTGATAGTCAAGCAGCCATTAGGGCTCTGAACTCCAACGTTATCAGCTCCAAAATGGCTTGGGAGTGTCTACACAAACTCAACGAGCTAGGCAAAAGAAACATGGTGACCCTGTTGTGGGTTCCTGGACACGCCGGAGTGAAAGGAAATGAACTAACAGATAACCTTGCTAAGAGCGGAGCCAGAACACCTTTTGTGGGGCTTGAACCTTTTTGCGGGATAGGTAACAACGTAATACTGGAGAAGTTCAAAAGTGAAGTAGAGCAGAGAAAATCCAAATACTAGGAGAATCTCTACGGTATGAGGCAAGCTAAAACTCTTCTGGGAAGATATAACCAAAAGAGATCCTCAGAATGCATTAGGCTCAGCAAAACTAATATTCGCGGATGCTCTCAGGCCACTGCAGACTGAACGGACACCTAAGTAGGCTCGGAATAACAAAAGATACCGAATGCAGATTCTGTAGAGAGGAGGATGAATTATCCATTCATCTACTCTCAAATTCCTCTACACTGTGCAACTCAAGGGCCTTGCACCTAGGAGCACATGAAATTGAAGAGGGAGAACCACCTAATCTGAGGCCTTCCGATATCCTGCACTTTATAAAACGAATCGCACTAATTGGCCAGCTGTAAACACGGCGAGAATGGGGGACACAATAGATCTTTTAGGTCGCAGTGGATTATCACCCCAACACCACACATACATACTATACACACAGGGAACACTTTTGGCGACTGTGTTATCAACAGATCATTTCCTAAAACTGAGCCCCCAGATCACCAGTTATGAATCCAACCGATTTTTGGTTTTGGAGATACCTAGAAGGAAGAGTATTTTTAACAACACCTAATACCATCGATTAGTTGAAGGAGAGTATAAAACAAAACACAGCAGCTATACCTGCAGAGTTGCTCCGAACCTCGGTTTATAGTAATGAAGAGAGGTTGCTCCTTCTTCAAGAAGAAAATGGCGGCCATATTCAACATTTGCAATAAATATAGTATTTTTAATAAATCACATTTCTGTATATACAAACAGATATTTTTAATTTTTAAATTACTCAAGGATTAATAAAAATATTAAGATTTCAAAACACCGCTTACTTTTGAAAATCCTATATATTTATTAATTTGGAGTACCTACTTCTTGAAACATTTGTACTATTTCTTTCCAATCTTTAAATTCCAGATGTTTTTTTCTACATTCTAATTGATTAACAAAACACGGTTTAATTAAAAATCAATTTATTCCATCATATCATTTAATCTCATTTTTTAGTTTTAAAAGATCATATGCATATGAACATTATATTTACAGCTAACAATAATAGGCGTTGATTTCCAAATTTAAAAGTAAAATTAAAAAAGGAAATCAAACTAATGTCATCTATAAATTAGTTTGCAAAGACTTTAGCAAATGTTAGAGAGCACAAATTAAACAATATTTAAAAATTTAAAGACTGTTTTATCTAGACACTCCAAAGAACGACGACGTAACTCTGATATTAAAAATATTAAAATTTAATCAATAAGAGGCTTTCCGAGTCTTTGATTGTTGTTAGAACTGGAAAGAAATATATTGAAAAAGCAATCACTAATTTTACTTTTATGTTTATACTAAAATTACATTTCAAAAATATTTTATTTCGTTCATGAGATTGTGAACATAAACCTACATAATATATCAATGATTTTTTTATCTTTCGATAACTTGATAGGCCCGGATACTTTTAAATTTATTTCACATAAATTAAATGTCAATTTCATGCACTGAAGCAATGTTACAAAAATAATTTATTTATACTCTGGAATAAATTGATGTGGAAAGAAATATATGATATCTGGAACTAAGAGGTACTTATAAATCATAAATATACAGGGTGTCCCAGCGAGACCGTTCATTAGAAGTTTACGGGGTTCTCGCGAAAATATTAATTTGAAAATTTAGAACTATATATAGTTGGTTGTGCTCTCTCCAATTAAAATATTTTTAGATTCCTAGCATTTCCGGTTACACCGGAAGTCGCCATCTACTTTGCTATTTTTAATGGAACACCCTATATATTTTTACATATTTGGATTTGCCTATTATTAAGCCTTACAAATATCTTTAATTTTTGCAATTTGATATGGGCGTTTTGTAGTTATTCGATGTTTTCTAAAAAAAAATTGCTGTAGCAGACATTTATTCAAAAAATCAGAGAACACTCGATTTTTCGAATATCGACTTAGGATTCATAGTATGCTTAAACAACATGTTGGAGTATGTCTTAGCACCGAGAATGGCTGTCTAAATTGTGTGGTTACCTTACTATGGCACGTTAACTTCCCGAAAATTTGAAGAACCATAACTTAATTTTTTCAAATGGCACCCCCGATTTTTTATTAGTTAGTCATCTTCAGCATTTAATTATACATCTTTTATATTCCACATGTCCTATACCTGAAATTCATAGTTTAGGAGATAATTAGAGTTTTTGAAGAATGCACACATAACTCATCGATGCTTATCTTGGGTGCCATGGAAAATTAGCGTTCTCAAAGATTTATTGCTAAAATCTAACGTCAAACTTACGCTTCGTCGTTTAATGGTAGTAAATTAATAATTATCCGTTAAGTGGCTTTACATTATTGCTATAGAGTTGAAATATAGAACAATAACAAAAACAATGCTTACACAAATCAAAAAATTCACACAAGTTAACTCTGTCGTTGGGGTC
>SMLS01066263.1:0-51023 GCA_004785975.1 Popillia japonica | reverse complement strand
TTTTTTTTACGAAAAAATTATCAACTGCGAGATTAAAATCAAAACAGTTTTTTGGTTCTGGTTCAATATTGTATTGTTTTTGTAGATACAATCGGTTCCTAACCCTTTTAGTGGCTCTCAAATATAATGTTTTGTAAGCCACAATTTACTAAAGCTTCCTTTCTTCCTTCCTTCCTGACGCAACAGTAACAGGCAAAGTGAGAAATATTCTAATAGCTATTCACAAGTTAGGAAAACAAGAATCAACATCGTATCTTATTATGTAATCAAGAATGTCTTGTGGACTTTTTAAACAGGCATAATATCTTTGAGAGATACAACATTTTTTTCAGCGCCTCAGAAGCATAAATGATTTTTTTACATTGGTTTAAGCTAGAAAATCTTTCTCGAATTGATTCAATGGTGGTATTTAATATACATTCATTAATAATATACATTTCATTTATCCAACAAGAGGACATTCAGACGTTAGCTTTTTCTACTAATGATTTCTCTTCTCAAATAAATTGCTCAAGTTCGCAGTGCCCACCGGCTGAGTATATCACATCGATGTAAAGAGGGTGACTTAACCGGACATCTAAGGATTCGAGGTGACCTCCAAGAAGAGGTTCAGTCCTTAAACAAGCCAAGGGACCATTCAGGGTGCTATTTCCTAGCCGTGAGGAATGGAGCTCTGGTGGGCCGAACTTTGAAAACGGATTCCGTGTCTGGTATACAGACGGATCCAACTAGAAAAGGATTAGGGGTTAGAGTTCATGAACCGAGAACCAATTCCTCTAGAGGCCTAGGAGCATCTCCAACCATTTTTCAAGCCTGAGCTACACGCCATAGATCTGAGAAAACCTAGTTAAAGGCCTGAAGAATGCAAACATCTACAGGGTGCCCACCTAGTACGCGGAAGTCCAATATATTGGTTCATAAGAGGCATAACTGATTTTTTTTATTTTTAATGTGTTTAGTTAACTCAAGATCTACAGACTACTAAAGATAATGTCGATTATGCAGGGTGTTCCATTTCTTCTGGACGGATAACAACTTTGTAAAAAAGTGCCCTACTTTAAATTTACTCCACTTAACAGAACAAAAAAACTCAAAAAAAAGAGAAAACTAAAGAAATTGCTCGAAATGTCCACCAGCAGCCATTGTTGCTTAACATTTGGTCAGAAAATATTCTTTCTGTTGATTAGCATAACCAGAGAATTACCGATATTATGATTACCGGAAATCGAATAAAAAAAAATATCAAGCTAAATATCTCAAAAACCGTTAAGTTTTTCATATGAGCACTATACATAAAGTACCATTTGTTTTTCATGGAGATTCAAAATAAATGATGAAAAATATAGTTTTGCATTTAAAAACACAAAGCTGCTATCCGTCCAGAAGAAATGGAACACCCTGTATAATCGACATTATATTTATTCTGTAGATCTTGAGTTAACTAAACATATCAAAACAAAAAAAATCAGTTATACCTCTTATGAACCAATATATTGGACTTCCGCGTACTAGGTGGGCACCCTGTATATGTTGACCGATGCCCAAGGCGCTCTAAAAACTCTAGCTACTCACAGGTTTGAGTCTAAGTTGGAATGTCGGATGAATGTGATGCAATTGGCCACAAATAACAGGGTATCCCTAATGTGGGTTCCAGGGCACACTAATACCAAAGGAAATGACATGGCGAACGATCTTGCAAGACAATCCTTCTTTGGCTTATCAAAATACCAGCTCCAGAAGGAACTTAAAGACTGGGAAGCAACGGAAATGGCATGCCTCAGGAAGAAAACACAGCCGAAGAAATTTATCAATTGCTCGCCCAATAGCAATAAAAACGGGCCTAGTTACTGGTCATTGTCCTCTAAATTACAAACTCAAAAAGATGGACAAAGCTGATCAAGACATTTGTCGATTTTGCGAACTGAAACAGTGGAGCAGATACCATGCGAGTGCGAAGCATTAGGCCGGCAAAGGTATCAGCAGCTAGGAAAGGCGACTCTAAGCGTCAACAGATTAAGGCCTCGATACCGAAATTAATCCAGAGATTCGTCAAAAACATCGGATTATAAGGGTACTAAAGGAATAGAGTATTTACAATTTTCGTATAAGCACGCGTGCGTAGTGCTGTGGACGGGATCTACGCCTACATAGTGGTGGCTCGCGTTCGATTGTTGACCTTGTGATGTAATGTGTATAACTTGTGTCAAGTAAGAGAATAATGTCAACATTTTATTTCGGAACTGTTCTAATCTTACTCTCTTCTTCTACCCTCAAACATGTACTAAGGTTATGAAACATAGAATATGTGTCTGTTCATATGAATTCATTCGTTTTGATTCGATTCTGTGTATAGTGAACTCGAACGATATGTACATACGATATTCATTGGAGAGGTTGGCATAGAAGACAATTAAAATTCTTCTATTGTCAATAGGTTTTTATTACTAAATGTAACTATTGCTTTCCTTTTCCTATATTCTTCCTTCCAAACTGGTTTAAAGCCGCAAAAGCTTTTCTTATATGAAATTATTCTTCATTAAAGTGCTTTTGAAGGCGATTATTTGTACTGCTATGCCACATATTAAGAGAAAATTTTTATCGAAAAACAAAACTTTTCAATGCATTAGTAAGTGTGATTAATAGCCTTTAACATCCTCGCAGATGAAATAAAAAAATAACGTAATGGTATTTTGCTAGACTAACTAATAATAAATACCCATGTGTTATGGGACAAAGTTAAGGCAGCTAGCAGGTAGTGGTGTCGAAACAGTATTTTCGGGTCTGATTGAGACATGAGAATCATCTATTCAAATGTGTCTAAAGAGCTACTATATAAACGCCTCTTTGCAATGAATGTTAAATAAACCGTGAAAACTAATTACTATTGAGCTAACAAGGATAAAAGTCTAGTTCTAATTGATGAATTAGAAAAGATTACTATTCGCTCAAGTGAAAATGTGGATTTAACTTCTGACGCGAAGGATTTTACAAACTCTTTGAATGGCAGATACATATACGGACATTGTATTTACTTATTTACTAAAAGTATTGTTATTTTACTATTTAAATACAACTCACTTCTACAGGATCCTGTGTTAACCTGATTAAAAAATATTTTCATTTGGGAACACTTTCGATTCTAAATTGTCCAAGCAATGAGTTACAACTAGTTACACCATATATTTACATTAGGTGAAACTGTTATTCCTTCACAATTATAGGTGCTATTATTGTAGAATTTTGCAAGCGTCAATTTGAAATAACTGCAGCGACTGTGATGAAATTGCAAATTTAACCTCCATTTGCATTTCGTGCAAAATCATTTGCACTAATTTAGCTCAGTGTAAAAGGAATGTTCACTTTCTGCGGAGCTGTTTTTTTGTGTAGGAGTTCTACAAACAGAACATCGAGTGTAGACAATAGTAGGCACGTTTAGTTGACATATTAAAACCTGTTTTTTTAATTAATACGGCACCGTATCCGGAAGGGAATTGTTAAGACATTGGAAAGTAACGAGTAGCGGATTTGCCGCCGTGTTATGCTTTGTTAATGTGCTTAAATTTTGTAATTTTGGAAACAGGATATGATCGTGTGGGTGGTAATTTAGTAATAATACGTCTATTACCAATATTAATTAATATTTTTTAATAGTCACCGGAAAACTGCGAGAAAATTGTGTTACGTGGACTGTCAATCATCGCTGTCATATTGACAATAGCATCGGAAAACGTAAAATGTTCATTGTTGTTAGCAATGCCCCTTTTACTCAATACATTTTACGTTCTGAAGATATCTAGTTTAGCTATAAGTAGCAAGGTGTAGTAAGTTCGACCTCTGGAACATATCTGGTGGCGTTACCCAATATTACTCTGGTATGTTGAAAAAATTGTTGTACATTGTAGTTCTTAAGCTTTATATCTTAAAATTAGTTGAACATATACAGGGTGCTTTATAACGGCGTGCCAGACCTAACCTAAGTGTTTTTTAAAATCGAACGCTACGCTTTTTTTTTGAATTTTTAAAATCTGCTTATTTTCACGAGCCCTTTCATATTGGGTTTGCTGCATCTATACCGAGTATTTCAAAAGTTATTACCGTTTCTACTTTTACTCGTGGACAGCTCTTATAAGCGGACATCTCTCGTAATCGGACAAATTTTCTATACACATAAGTATTTGGGTACGATTTTAGTACAAATTACTATACGATAAACGGACGCTACAACAGACGGACGCGGACACTATATTTAAACTATATGTGTATATACATAAAGAATACAATAAAGAAAATATTTGCCGCAAACCTCAATCTGGTATAAATATTTAGCAGAAGCATAACCTGGAACCTTGTATGGAGAAAATGTGTTTTGATTGGTTCGAAAGGCAAGAATCCAGAACGTACCCATCTCTGCACCGATAGTAAAGGCCAAGGCAAAAGAAATAGCTCAGTAACTGGGATACTCTGCATTTTCTGCGTCAGATGGATGGCTACAAAATTGCATACATAACATTACTTTTAGACATATGTATATCAGTTGACGCTGCAGATGCCAGGCAGGTAGACGTCGACCAGTTCAAGGAAAGGCTTCCACATATATTGGGGCGTCAGAAGGTCACGGTAACTCGACGTGTCAACCACGCTAGAGGCGAAAACCTTCTGACCAAGCCTTCTTTTCGCCTCTAGCGTCGTTGACACGTCGAGTTACCGTGACCTCCTGACGCCCCTCACCTACCAGAAGGTTTTCGCCTCTAGCGTGGTTTACACGTCGAGTTACCGTGACCTTCTGGTACCCACCCAGTTAACCTCTTTGCTCCTGAAGAAGCCGCTTACATTAGTGGCGAAACGTCGAGTTTATTGTATATCTTGTGCATTTTATTTTTATTTTGTACTGTATATATTTTACTAATCATGACACGGTCAACACCCGGAAACCCTCATTATAGAGACTCGGGCCGGGGAAGCCGATATCATTTAATCCATAACCATTTTAATACAAAATTTCGTTTTTCGGAGTAATGATGCAGAAATGTTAGTCGATCGTTTGAACTACGACTGCAACAATGTATTGACGTTAGGGGACAACCTTTTGATAATTTTGTTTAGTATACTTTTTTTTCTTGCACAGCGTGTAACTTGTTAATTGATAAAATTTGAAAACAAAGCAATTTTTGATTTCAAATGTGAAATATCTTTAGACCCAAAGAGTTAGGTATAGCGAATAGTTCACATAAACGAAAGAGTCGATAAATACATATATCTATCGAAACGTCATAAAAAATATAAAGTGTTCCATTTGAATTTAATGAGAAAATTAAGACCCTGACTTTCAACTCACCTTGAATGCAAGAAATATTTTTTTGTTAAATTCTCGAACCAACAAAAATAGAAGACGTAACCAATCAAAGTTAGGTCTAGCACACCGTTATAAAACAACCTGTATATGTGCAACTAATTTTGAGATATGAAGCTTGAGAATACCTCCATGTTTATAGTTTTTAGTTTTGGTTAAATAGACCAGCATTTGCTGAACTTCGCCAATTGATGTATGTACATATTACACTTTTGTAATAATTTTTTTTATTACTATTTGTTGTTTTTTCTATACATCAATAAAGTCTATTATTATTACTATTATATTTTTTCAATAATTCGAGCTCTCACGCACTAATGCGCCACCCTGTATGTGTTCATTTGAAAAGTGCATCTAGTTTGTGTTTGTGACATTTTGATAGACAAAGACGAAGAGAAGTGACTATGTGTTTTCGTTTACATAAACATAAAGGAAAATGACATTTGACTTATGTCAATTGCCGATTATAGTCGATCACTATTAGCAATTAAATTCTAGTTTAAACAAATTGTTGCTCAGTTTTAAACGTAGGTTTTAAAATGGCCGTCCCTTTAAAACACCAGGTTTTCTTAGTCCAGGCTTATTGTCGAATTGGTAATAAAATTGAGGGTGTATCGGACTACTCGGTTCAGAATTGCATCGAAGAATGTTTAGTTGAATTTCCAAACTTTGCAATTGATTATATGCAATTTAAGAAGCCATTGGATAGAACTCTAAAACTATTTGCTGAAACTGCTAGTCGTTCAAAAAAAATCAGCTAGGGGAGCAATTAAGAAACGTACACATCAACTTGTCAACGTGTTGAAGAAATAATGGGAAATGAAGTATAAGTATCTGTACGTACAAGAGTTGTTAGAAATTGATTACCTACGTAGACTACAATTTTCTAATTGGTTTGTACATATGAATAATAATGGACTTCTATTATGCTTTAATCTCCCAAGTTCTTTCTTAAAATTTACTAGACGTATATTCTTAGCCAACTGTTATTAAGGACAATAACAATATCCTCCAAAACTATCAAATCTGATTCTTATCTCATCGCCTACCAGAACTCAAAGTACAGATATGAGGCGATCATAAAGTAAGAGATTATAACTACTAACAAAAAATGTAATTGTTTAAGGAATGGAATTTAGTATGCCCAAATCCAGTTACGGGAATTGCTTAATATTACCTCGTTTTGTTGTAAAATAACCAATCTTTCCTCCAAATTGTACTTAGCATTCCGCAACATTTCTGGTTGAATTCCACCAATTTCCTAAGTACTATTGTCGTATAATTCTTATATGTAGTGTTGTTGATCGTTTTCCAAACATCAAACTTTTTAAATAACCCTACAGCCAGTAACCTGCTGGGTGATATTGATGACCATGAATTTGCGAAATGTCTTCTTCACACATGATTTTGAAAAACGGTGGTTAACAATTCTTTCACTGGTCGGAAAATGTGCGGGGATGTGCCTTCCTGCATAAAAACAATGTTTTCAATTCTGTGCTGCTCATTTTACAGCTGTTAAATAACATAATCTCGTAACATTTCCAAGTATCGTTCACCGTTGACAGTTACAGATGTGGCAGATGTGGACAGTAAAGTGTCCGTCATCTGTCGATAAAATACGGGATAACCATTCGGGTTCAATTTCCATCTTAGCCAATATTCGCAAATCTGCCTCTTTTAATTCAAACAGCATTTTCAGTTTGTATTGGTGCAATTTTAGAATTCTGCTTAAAATGTTCCAAACCTAGTGCAGTGCAAGTGCAGTATACCACGTTACTTACAAACGCTTGGATATCGCATTTGCACTGTCGATTGCTAGTGGAATGTCCTGATATTCAAGAAGAACCTCTGCAACTTAGACGTCCCTAATTTTTGGTCTTCCTGATCTTGGTAGATCTTTTACAGGTCCTGTTTTATAAAATTTTTGTATTAAATTGCGGTAACCTTCCATTTAACAGGTCCCCACTCTGAAACCCGTTCTCGAAATTTCACCGGTGATTTCCATTGATACAGTAAAATCCCATTCCTTAACACTCTCGCCGCCAAGGGAAATATCAGATTTGGTCATCCAGGGCCAAAATATGTTTTCTTAATATTTCGTTGTGTAACGTAATTTTATCTTATTTGTAGATCTTTCTACATGTTCTTTCCAATTTTTACTTTTTTTTTCAGGTGATGGATGAAGATGTTACACCTGGGACAAAAAGTGCTAACCTGTGCCAAGTACAACATTTTTGTACACCACCAGCATATCATATGCACTCCATTTGTTTCACATGATAAAAATCACTTAGTATGGCTGCGAGTGCTACGAGAAGTATAGAAAGACAAGTGTAGTAATAAATGGAAAAACAAAGTGGGCCTCTTTAGTGTGGAACATTTGCGAGACATGTGAAGACTCCTCATTATTGCAAGCCTTGTTTCAATGAAAACCATTAGTTGTTTTATTTGAATTTTGTAGTTTGCCTAGTTTCAGTGGAAACCGTTTAGTCTTGCTATGTTTTTTATTTCATGGTTTGGTGTTTTGTAATAAAAACACGTAAATGACTCAGTTTATGTTTTTTTAGCTACAAATATTAATCAAATGGGTACCTGTTGCATTCGATATATCAGTATTATTTTTGGTTATTCAGTTAATGTGTTAACCTTGAACATCATATTTTTGTTTGATAACGGTTTAAATATGTTTATAGTTTTTGTTAATAAATGCTATGCCCAACATTCTCTAAAGACTCAAATCCTATAGAAATTTATAATTCTTACAGCATTCGTTCCTGGTGATGATAGTACCCGAGTACACTCTACATGTTCGTCAAGTATACTTTGAATTAGATATCTACATATATGTTGTAATTTGGTGTAATCTAATAATAAGCAAACCAAACAAACTTATTAGAAATCATTTTAGAATTATTTAATAAGAAATAATCTTAATTAGTACTATTTTTATATGTTTACATTCCACTTCTTCCTGTACTCCTGAGCACAATCACATTTTTGTTAGTCGAATTAGGATAAATTCAGAACTTATTCAATTAAATTTTCTAGATTATAACAAACTTACATATATAAATGCAACCAAATAGTTACATGTACAGTCGACGCACTATCCACTCGTAACTATAATACTTCAAGATATTTGAGAATCACGTTTTATACCAAATTTAGAATTTCTCGAAGAAGAAACGGTACACATAAGTTTACGTTTAAAGTTGTTTAAACTCGAAGGCCGATGTCATGACTGCCGCCGTACACCGCACGATCAACGGTACTAAAGTCACAGCACTCAACATTCAACATCTACGTTCTATCTAAAGAAACAAAACAAGACCTCCGTTAAACCAGAAAATCGAATTACAAAACACGCAAATTGGCGACAGTCTACACGGTATATACGGCTTTGTAAGCGACGACGTCGCAGAAAAAAAATCTTACGTGTAGAATACACTACACTTAACAAGAACACTTAAGTAGTCATCAGTTTTTCTATTACGTTTCGCAACTCTAAACATGAATTTGTACTGAATTATAAATTAACGCGGGCAAACGGGTTGTGTTCGGCGGTTCATATTCGTATCCTATGTTTGTGTTCACGGAATGGTAAAACCGAGAAAAATAAAAGAGATAAACTCAAACAATCGCCGGCACTAGGGATAGAGTGAACTGAAACATTTATTGACCAGGTTGCTCCCCTTGAATTGTGCAGGTGTTTTACGTTAGAGAGGGGTCCGACCATTCAGCGTATTTGCTGTTGCACTTTCACTAACGAACGAAGAACGACTTAGCAGTACGTTCTACCAGTGGCGGGTGATTACTACGCAAATACGAATTTTATTAAATATTTTTTATTACTATTATTAGTTTCAATTTAAAGTATTTCTGCATCTTCTTCTCTGTCCTTCTATGGATTACGTTATGACTACGTTGCAATGGTTGAATAAAGTGAATGCAATCTTTGTAAGTCCGTTGTGTTTTTAGAATTCCTATAATTATGTGTTAATGCGTATGTGGGGAACAGAGTCCAAATTTAGATTTTGTTTGTCTTCGATTCTGTTTGTTGGTGTTATCGAATCGGTTCCGTTCGAAGGTTTATCGCCCCTGCCTGGGTGGACAAGCCGGTTAATTCCAAAATATTACAAAATACATAGTATCTTTAGCGAAAGTAAAACAAAAAGTTTCGCACGTAATAAGTTTTTAATGACAAATTAAATTGTTTTTTTTTAATAATAATCACTTTATAACTAAGTAGATAAGTAAAGAAAGTAGTAGATTAACACCTAGGGGCATCGTTTGGAATGGGGATTTCCTAAAATGCCGTTTAGATCGTGGGTGAAAATCTTCCTTTGGTTTCGGCTAGTAAGAAGGTATGCTTGAGAACATCACAACAGCCGTTCCTGTAATTGCAAGCAACTCAGTGCATGCATAACTAAAATGCAACCACACAGATCCAAGTTTCAAAAAGTTTAATAAGTAAAATCACTGTTACTCTCAGATTTTTTTTATTAAGCAAGTGTCCAAAACTATGTAGACGTTGTATTCTGCATCTTTACTTTAGATGCGTTAACGTTTAATTTAAATGCTACCTTTTCAGTTTAAAGTTTTTATTTAATAACAACGAGGTACATAGGTATATGTATATATAAATATAATAAACTGCGGTCCCACTGTGCTTCCCGTCCCCTGTTCTCGCTACGGGCTGATAGGGTATATAACTTGTCCCGGGTTAACGGGATCGAGGGCGCTGTTGGTGTTGTCGTCCTCCTCTCGGGCGTGGATCTTCTTACACTTCTCTTTGTTTGATCATTGTTTTTATTTTGTTCTTATATTGTACCTATGTAGTGTAAATTTTTTATGTTTTGGAAATTTGTTATATAGTTTTATAGTTTCTGTATATTAGTGTTGTTTTATGTTTGTTACAATTATATTTTTTTGTTTTTATGTCGGACTGCCTTCTAGTGTTGTGTGAATGTATGTATTTGGAGTTTGTTAGTAAGGTGTTCCTTTTTATTAGTTTTTTTTTTCAGTTTTATATATTTGTAGCAGATTACTTCGTTTGATTAGTTGTTGTATGTTCAATTTGTTGGTTTGTTCGAAGATACTTCTTGTAGATGATCTTTTGTCTAGTAGGTAAATTAGTTTAATTATTTTATTTTGTTGTCTTTGTATTCTGTTGAGGTTTTTGATTGTAATGTTGCTCCATATGTTTGTTAGGTAGTTTATGTTGGAGGTGAAAGTTGTATGATAGATTGATTTTTTCAGATGTTTAGGTATCACGTTTTGAATCTTTTTTATTCCGGTTATGGTTTTTGCATTTTTGTTTATTAGATTGTTTATGTGTTGATCCTATTTCGAATTGTTTTGTATTGTAAGACCAAAGTATTTGATTTTTTACACTTTACGTATGGGGTTGTTATTGATTGCGATCGTATAGTTAAAGCTGTGTTTGTTCCTTGAAATAACTACATATATTCTGTTTTATTTTCGTTGATCGTTATGAGGCTGTTATGATACCAGTTCTTTGTTTTTTGAAATCTTTGCTTATGCATTCCTGTATTTGCTGTTCGTTGGTATTTGAGAACACAATACATACTTATGTCCTCGGCATATGCGTAGACTTCTGCAGGTATGTCTATGTTAAATATGTCGTTTATTATATTAAGAATAAGATTGGTGGTAGGTTATAAGTCTTCAATATGCTATTTTCTTTGTCTCTTATTCCTATTTCCATTAGTTTTTCTATAAGTTGTGGCTTTAATATGGAGTCGAAAGCTTTTTACATGTCTATAAAAAGTACTGCTGTGTGCTTATTTTCTAGTTTTATTTTTATTTTGTTTAATAAATCATTGCCAGCTAAGGTAGCGCCAGAATTCTTTGGAACGCATATTGTTTATTATGGATCAGATTATTTTGTAGTAGATAAGTGCTTATTTGTTTCTGTATAATTTTTTCTAGTATTTTGCTTAATGTTGGTAAAAGACTTATTGGTCTATACGTTTGGGCATGTAATTTGTATCTTTTCTCATATATATGTAGTATGATTGCCTTTTTTAAGTAAGTGGGAAATTCTCCTTTTCTGATGGTGTTGTTGACTAATTTCAATAATATTGGTGCTAATCTGTTCCTATTATACCTAATAATTCTTGTGCTTATTTTATCAAACCCTGGTGCTTTGCTATCACTTCTGTAATCGTTTTTTCTATTTCTTCTTCTATTACTTCACTTAGCTGAAATTGGGTATTCAATGGCGGAATTTTCTGTATTAATTGTGGGAAATCACAGAAAGATTTCCCCTTATGCGCCTCTGCTAGATTCTTGCCCATAAATGCGATATATTCATTTATTTCGTTTGCTATTTCTTTTTTGGTTGGTGGTGGCTGTCCTGTCTTTTTTCTCGATTTCAAGCATTTGTTTGTACGTGTTTGTTAATGTTTATTTCTTTTCTACATAGCTTCCATGTCGTCGATGCATCAGTTTTGTATTTTCGAATTGTTTGTTATAATAGTCTCTTTAAGTGTTTACACCGTCAAGTTTCCGCTAAGTTTCTTCGATAGGTAATCCATTGGAACATCAGTGGCAATAACGTTTATACTAAAGTTATCTGACCACACTAGTTATTGGACTACTGCTGTGTGCTGATCGTACTTTCTACAAACTTTTATTTTATCTTCAAAATTTAATTTTCCTGGTAAAAATTATCCATTTCAGGGTGCAAGTTATTGCCATCTACTGGAGAGTTAATCCAAATTTATTGAGAATATATTGGAGTGCTGAGACACTATGATAAAAGACACGTAAACCATTCAGGTATTGCATTTGAGCATTTTTAAAACAGTTCAGCAACAGCTTAATCACATTTCAGTCAGTTATGTTGTAATCTATTTTCCAAATTATTCTACCTTCTTCCTGTTGGATGGTAATTTCTAAATTTCAGGTGCTGTGCTTCTCACTAGTGCAAGATTTCTGCATTTTACACATTCACATATTGTTTGCAAAGTTCAAAGAGCCAGTAACTTTGTAAACAACATGTGAATATCTTAACGCTAATTTTTTCTTTAATAACAAGTGTCAGAATCTTGTACTGCACATATATGAGCTTTGGCACATATTAAAGAGCTAATACTATTAAAAGATAACACTCGTCTTATTTTGGAACAATCATATTTAGCTCAGGGAATTTAGATAAGCGAAGTGGTCAAAAATGTATGAGTACCAAACTCGCGATAATGTAAAACCGTATAACTTATCCTTTACCCATGGAAGTTGACGATTTTAGCTGGTTCTCGAACATCCTCATTAACCTTGACGCTGCACGAGGTTAATGATAAGATTCTAGAACCGGCTAAAGCACATCAAGGTCAACCCTATTAAGGGTAATGAGAGGGCTAAAGAATCCGCCGAAAGACGTGAAGTTAACCTCGTTTCTGGGTTAGGGTTATGCAGAGATTCTAGAATTCCGCATTGGCCAAGGTTAATGAGGTGCAAATATTCACTGGATCACTGGTGCCGAAATAGAACACCAATTCACTATCACCCACCATTTTCTTTGTTGGAGGCGACTAATTCTCAAAGATTATTGCCTTTTTCGTAATCATAGCACTATACACATGTTCCAAGATCTGTCGTGATGTTCTACATTAAATGAGACCATCAAATAAGACCATTATTTCCTGTTGTTTTTGAGTGAGGGTTATTCAGTTATTTAAGATAAGCCTAAGCCACGCTTGAAATTGTAAAAAAAAACATAGCTTGTTAATGTTTGTTCAATTCCCTAATATATGGGCGAAAGAATTACTTTACATTTATGTAATTTATGAAAGAATCGGATACATTTTACGACAATATAACAAGTACATATATCTGATGTGGTAAATAATTGAGGTGAACTTGTCGAACAAAATTCGTTGCAGATAGTCGCAGCAGAAAGAGTAGAGCCAACATTTAACATAAATCGTACAATTGACTTTATACCATGGATAATAATGACTTACTTGAACCAGCAACAAAACTCACAGAGGACAAAGAAGTTTGTGATGAATCATATAAAACGAAATGTAGCAGTATCTCATTATAATATAAAGAATGACGATTTGAGAAACTACAAACTTTTTACAACTTATAGAAATGGTACATACAGCGTTAGTAAAAAGTCCCGGAACGGTCATAACTTTGTTATTTGAAAATTATGATTTCTGAAATTTGGTATGGGGGTACAGTTAATATAAATGAATTTTATGCAATACAGTTTATATTTTTTTCACTTCCGGTTTAATCGGCAATACGTCCAACTTTTTTTTTTAAACGGAACGCCCAGATTTTTTTAACACTTTTGAATGCAAAATAAAAAACTACGTTCAGGAACTATTAAGATGTTTATTTTTATTCACAAGAAAACAGTTAAAAAATTAAAAAAGTGTCCTAATACAGAAAAAACAAGGTACCGTAGAATGGGGATATATGAAACACGGCGGGTTATATGAAACTTTGAACACTATATTTAATGTTTCTGTCGTAAATGTCAACAGTGCCAAGTAAATGCTTCGGTTTTGGTGGTAATTGTACACACTTTAATGAAGGTACAGTTACCACCAAAAACGAAGCATTTACTTGGCACTGTTGACATTTACGACAGAAACATTTAATATAATGTTCAAAGTTTCATATAACCCGCCGTGTTTCATATATCCCCATTCTACGGTACGGTAAAGTTGTTGTTTAGTGTTTGCATTCTTTTTGCCGTCACATTTGACAATTTTAAAAGCGTTTTAACTTTTGCATCGCTATAAATTTACTTATTTTAGACATTGACACATTTGAAAATGGCAGTAAAACTTACTGAAACAGAACGAATTGAGATATTAATGATGCGTGGATACGGTGATCGTCAACGTTCTTTTGAAAAGGTTCGTATTTTGTTTAATACTGTTTATCCGGATCGTTACATTAGTAAAAGTACCGTATGCCGAACAATTCAAAAGTTTGAAGTCTTTCGTCAGGTAAAGGATTTACCTAGAAGGGGACGTCCATTAACAGCAACAGATGAAGAAACTAGTTTGAATGTGTTACTTACAGTGGAAGAAAATCATCACGTGTCCACAACAGAATTAGGTCAAATTCATGAGATCTCCCCCTGAAAGAATGAAAGCCTATAAAATGTATCCCGTCCATGAGTTAACTGAAGATGATCCAGATCGTAGACTACATTTTTGCGAAACAATGACGGAATTGATCGAGCAGCAGCCTAATATTTTAGATCACATCATTTTTGCAGATGAGGCAACGTTTTGTCTCAACGGCACTGTGAACAGACATAATTGTCGCTACTGGTCAACTGAAAATCCGCATTGGATTGAAGAAGTCCATACACAGCGTCCTCAAAAGGTGAATGTCTGAGCTGGTATTGTTGGAAACAACATCATAGGACCATTTTTTATAAGAGGAAATTTAACTGGCAACGTCTACTTAAATTTATTGCGAAATGAGGTTGTTCCAGCACTTGCGGCCCTCTTTCCAAATGCATAGGTGATCACCTTAATGCACATTTTTGGTTTCAACAAGATGGAGCTCCTCCCCCATTTTGCCCATAATGTCCGCGATTATTTGAATGAAATTTTTCCGGAACGTTGGATCGGACGTAGAGGAGAAATCGAATGGCCAGCACGTTCGCCAGATCTCTCGCCATTAGATTTTTTCTTTTGGCGTCACTTGAAATGTCAAGTGTACAAAAATCGTCCCCATAATCTTGAACAATTGGAAGAGAGAATAGTTCAAGAAGCCAATCGCATCACTCCAGAACAAATACAAAATTCAATAAGAAATTTTACTGACCGTTTACATTTTTGTCAAATAGTAAATGGAGAGCATTTTGAACAATTATTGTAATCGCAACCTGAATAGACAGGTATCTTGATTTGTCTGTATTAGGACACTTTTTTAATTTTTTAACTGTTTTCTTGTGAATAAAAATCAACATCTTAATACTTCCTGAACGTAGTTTTTTATTTTGCATTCAAAAGTGTTAAAAAAATCTGGGCGTTCCGTTTGAAAAAAAAAGTTGGACGTATTGCCGATTAAACCGGAAGTGAAAAAAATATAAACTGTATTGCATAAAATGCATTTATATTAACTATACCCCATACCAAATTTCAGAAATCATAATTTTCAAATAACAAAGTTATTCGACCGTGCCGGGACTTTTTACTAACGCTGTATACCTATAACTTGTGCATGTGTTTAAAATATATGGACCACCAAGAAACATCAACCATCATCGAATTTTAACAGCAAGTTAGTATACATAAGTCGACTGTTTTTACGGGAAAGACAAGAGGAATCGTAATCTTCTTTCAAGAGATATTTCTTCCGTGTTCATATCGAATTAGGAACAATGAAATTTCCTTTTTATATTTGAAAAAGAAGAGTTTCCTAAAGTTATATACACTCACTTAAAGAAGATAGTGGATTTGTAATAAACAACGCTGTATAAGCAGCTTGGTCGATAACAGCAGAAAAGAAAATGACTAATTGCAAAACAATAGCTATCAAAATTAATATCATCCGCCAAAGAAAAATTCCTCTTCTGTATCGTGACCTCTCTTGTAGATTACGTGAACTTTAACAGTGGAGATGGCAGCATATCGCTGTGAAATATGACTAATTTTCATTTTATAATTGTAGTGTCATTGTTAATAAAACATCGTCAAGTCTTAATATTGTTTGTAAAGCAACAACATGAAATACAAATGTGTAGTTGTGTATTATTTAGTGATATTAATGTGTGATTATAGCGCCTCGACCTGCAATATGACATTTCAAAATGTTTTAGCCGAAGTTTCATTCGATGGAAAAATATTTTTGCAAGAACATATAGATGGCTGCTTAGAGAACCGACCGCTAAAGAAGATATTTTTTAAAGGTTTTGTACCAATGTTGTGTAGCCGTGCAATAGGGAATATGTCAGAATTAGAAGAGATATCATTAGATGGAGTTGGATTACATTATGTTCAACCATTTTACCGCAAACTACCCAATTTGAAACGTGTCAAGATTAGTTTTAATCCACTTTATCTAATTAGGGCTTATGTTTTTTCTGAAATAAAATTAGATACCTTAGATTTGTCATATAATATGATTAAACTACTAGGAATAATGGTATTCCAACACACAGAGGTTAATGTTTTAGACTTGAGTCATAATCGTTTGGAAAGTATTTCGAAGATGACGTTTATTAATGCCAAAATTTCTGAATTACATATTGAAAACAATAGGATCATGTATTTAGCTGACGATGTTTTCCGTGAAATGGATCGCATTAAAAAGATATATTTAAACAACAATAACATTCATCACATTCAAGATTACACATTCAAAAATTTAGGACCAATTTATTTAGATCTGCATGGAAATGATTTACTCCAGATAAATTTTCTGAATGGAGCCCTATTGAAGCATCTTGATGTTAGTTTTAACAAGATTAGCTACTTATCATTGGACAATTCTACATCGATAGAATCTATGCAGGTATGTCCTAATCCTTGGCACTGTCAATGTTTGAAGGAATTTTGGAAATACGCTGAGAACCATAACATCACCATAGTTGATTCTAGTATTCAGTATGATACAAAACCTATTTGTATAGCAGCATCGTTAGAATGTGTAAATAATTATGCTTATGATGTAGTGAGAGATTTATACTTTAAAAAATTCAATTATTTCCTTTTTTTGGATGGTGCCAGATTGCCTTGAAAAATCTTCTAGTTTTCTTACTATAATTAATAATAATAATATATTGTAATACTTTTTTATAATAAATTTGTTTAGTGCTTTTTATTATGTATGTATATGCCCGGAAGAGTTAGACACGATCTTGACGAGAAGATCTTGTTATACATTAGCAAACTACTAATTTATAGTTGTTAGATGTTGGCGTTCAGACGAAATCTAGAACATCAGTGTTAAAGAGAATATATTAGTTGGGTATAATATACTCCACTGAAACCCATATCCTAACTTTCGCCTCAATGAGAACTGCTAATGTAGCCCAAGTAATAATAACAGATAATATAATATTTATAGGAGCAGCAACTGTATCAGTTCCAAATTGTTACACAATAATACCTCTCTAACTTTTACGTATTTTAGAAATGTATATTAGTCGACATGACGTGGGACGGTAAGTTCGTTTTTAAACATTTATATCGTTAAAATTCTTTTGTGCTTTCACTTTTAGTAAATACATAAAAATAAGTAATCTAGATATTAATGAATTTATGAAGTAGCAATTAGTTAGGCCGATATAAAATTGACTATTTTCCGTATTTCGTGTAATGGCGAATGAAGTTATTATGTAAAGCATTGTATTATAAAACCTTGCAGTATTATAATATTCTGCAAATTTATGTAGGTACATTCTTGCTAAATATGTTGTATAATTTCTAGCATGGAACGTAATTTCTCCAAAAAACAAATTAATAAAAGTTGAGTATTAGAAGCAGACCATATTTTCTGCCTATTAGACGTGGTCAGCTTCACTTTCGATTCTATCTAACTTTCAATTTGCAATTCGTGGATTCCCAATTCCAGTGGACGTCTTCTTTAGCTCTAATATGCTGCTTTATGGACTCATAGTTGAGAACTAAAATTAGCAAATCTCTATCGTTGCATGACTGTATAGCTCCATTATTTAAAGTTTAGTTGCTTTTCATAATAGTTTTCGACGATGTTTCGTTTCAAAGAGAGAAATAAAATCTACTATTTGACAAAAATCTGTAATTATTGCCAATAGAAGATGGTTTCCTGATCATTTTCTGCAATATTAATTGAAATAAAATTTAATTCCCACCTTTACTTAAATATAGAATATATCTTTCTGCATGGCCATTTCGTTGCTATTCCTAACCTCATCAGCAGAAGACTAACACTTTTTTCTTTTTGCAATAGATAAATATACTGCATCTGTGTGGGGTCCGAATATTATGCCTACCGAATGGATACATGTATGTAAGTTTTAAAGACCCACCCAGTAGGTCATAAACTAATTGTCGATGACATTTAACAGGGTGCAGTGATGGTGCAGGGGTGACAGATCGTTATTCATTAGACGGTTTTTGTATTTTTTCATATATTTTGCATTCCAACATATCTAAATTATGATTATTGCTGTTTTTCAACAACGTTGCTGTGTGATTTTTGTGACCCATTTCTAAATAATACCTGGCGACCGCGGATTTCTCAATTTCATTATTTCTGAAATGATTCGAATGTTTCCTGAATCTTATTTCATCATTTCTCTGAATTTGACCGATGTAAACCATATCACAGAATATACAGTCAATTTTGTAAATACCTGATTTTTTAGTTTGTTGGCCTGGCGTTAATATTATTACTTAAAATATTCTTTACTATGTGATGGTTAGAAAATGCCGGGGTTAATTTAAAGGACTTAAATAGTTTAGTAAATTTGAATTGCCATGAAATCGGTGTCTTTGTTCAAATCTCTTGTATATCCTGTCTATATATGGTTTATTGTAGCCGTTCGTTGCTCCTATTTGGTAAATGAAATGAAGTTCCTTTTCAAAATTTTGTTTAGATAGTGGAATTTTGAATAATCTGTAAAATAACTGTTAAAAACGGCATTTTTATATTTGTAATATGTGCACGAAGAATTATGGATGTAATTCTTAATGTGATTGTTTTTCTGTAGATATCAAAGACAAACTGCCCCCTCCTCCCCCCAGTTATTTGTTATTAATAGGTCCAAAAAAGGTAAAGTGTTATTTTCTTCAACTAATATGTAAATTTGATGAAGGGGTATTTGCTATTTATTAAGTGGAGGAAGTCTTCTATGTTAAATTCTGTTCCGACGACTGCAAAGATGTCATCTACATATCTATACCATATTTTGGGGAAGGATTTAGATGGATTTTTATTTCTTCTTCGGTATCCGGACAATTCATCGCTCACAATTCATCGCACACAATTCATCGCACACAATTCATCGCAACACAATTCATCGCATCCACAATTCATCGCATCTATAATTCATCGCATGCACAATTTGTCGCTGCAATTCATCGCAATTCGCAAAACTTTATTCCAATTACAATTTTATCATTATATATTCATTTATTTATTTGAAAGTACAGAGTATTGAAAAAAAAACATCGTTACAAGCAAAATTGTCAAATAAAAATGTAATACAAAAGTAATAAGAAACAAATATAAACATATTTACAACAGGCATAATGAAATTTAAAAAGGACACAGTCACTAGTACGAAATGTTGTGGGCCAAACTTCTGATATCATCCAATATATTATTTGGATCATATTCACTAACAATGTGTTTTATACGTCGAGCACAATCCCTATATTTTTTCTTTAGTGGTTGATGTTCGAACCCACTCACATATTGCTCTATGCGAATTTCATTTAAACTCTGCTCTTTTTTAATGTAATTAAACTTCCATATATTTGGGTGCATTGCACTGACTCGTTCTGTAAATCCGCGATGCCATCCTTCTACAGAATTGTTTGTCTTCGAGAGATCTTCCAGGATAGATTGGTATAAACTCCACATATTAAGATCAGGTGGTCGGCGCTGGCGTCTATGTGGGCGTCCTATCCAGGTATCTTCAAAATAGTCGACAACCTCTTGTGCTTCCGGAGGAAAAATTTCATTTTCAGAAAGAGTTTCGAAAACTTCGACCACTGATTCCGTCGGCACAAAGGCAACTGCTGGTAGCATTCGCAGTTTTAAGGCAAATTCTACGTCCGTTTCTTGTCTTTGTTTCAACCCTTTGCTTTTTACGTCCCGTAAAATACATTGGGTGAAGTGAAAAAGACAGCCTCTTAGTCTTGCATCTGGAAATTCGTTTCTAAGTGCAGTTATCATTGGCTTTTCAAAGTCCACTGTGATTGTTCTTGGCGACAATACAGGTTGCAAAATCTTCAATTGCTTGAGCAGGTGTTCGTATGTTTCTTTGGTTCTGTTAGGCAGTAATGCATAAAGCAGTGACACCGATGCATCCTCTTTTAAACCATGAATTGTATATAATCGGTTGAACAATAGCGGCACTGTTTTGAAGGTTCCGTCAGCATACCAATGGTCTCTTTGTGATAGCAACTGTAAATTTCGGCGTGTGGAAAAAATTAGAATATGATTTTCCTCAGGGCCGGAATCATAGAGAAGAAAATCTTCTCCATTGAAAGTTTTCGTGAATTCTTCTTGAAATTCAATTTCTTGACGATGATTTGGTAAGGCTGAACCTGACATTTGTTGCTGACAAATTCTTCTAATTGTTCTCTTCGTTGTATCAATGCGTGGAAGCTTGGGAGCTGCTACTTGACTGCATCCAAGGGTGACTTCCAATATAATGTCTTGTGGGGTGTCGTTTGTGGTTTTAGCACTTGTCCGAATACTATCATAAATTTTGGCAGCTTCTACTTGAGCTGCGTCACCGACATGGTTGTGATCTTATCCCACTTTCACAATTTCATCACCCACTGTCGTAACTCCCGCTGGACATTCAAATTTCTGGAAATGTTTACATCTCCAGCTAATTTTCTCGTCGGCTTGCCTTTCTTTATAAAAGAGATGGCCACTGCTGAGCAATTTCCTCTTGCCCTTCTCTGACATATAACAGTTACCGGCGCGCTCCTATTGTCACCCGACATTGCACGAACAAGCGCGTACGATGTGCGGGTGTTTCTTTATCAGCCACTTCATCATCATACGCATCTTGGGCAGATATTTAACGTTTGCAAGTACGATAAATAATGTGTTAAAGTAATTTACAATTAGTTACAGTGAATAGATACTGCAGACTGCTCACAGTATATCGCGGCAGTCATCCAGTAACTTCACGAGCTCGTGCAATATCGGAAATCGGGTGACCATAGAAGCCTGCCGGAACCGGTATACTTGATATACTCACTACTTCGCTGTATAATTGAAATGAAAATTCAAAAGATGTACAACTATTTATATCTCAATTCATACATTAGAAACAAAAAAAGGTATATTAGTATACTGTGTCCACCCCTTTCTTGATTTGACTATTGGGTAATTAGAGAGATTAGAAGAGGTTATTGGGTACCGAGAAATTATGCATATTGTGTTTTATACAATATAATTATATCTGATTTTCAATGCATGTTAAATTAATGCAAATAAAGTACTTAGGTTAGATGCGACGAATTGCGAGCGATGAATTGTGTGCGATGAATTGTGAGCGATGAATTGTCCTTCTTCCATACTATGTAAAAATAAGTTCGCCAAAAAAGGTGACAGAGGATTATCCATTGCGATGCCGAACGTTTGGTGGTAAAATTGTTGTTAAAGACAAATGCGAGACATGCACAAATGTGATGAATTCTTTTACTATATGCGCCAGTACTGAATGAGAACACAAAAACTTATCTAAAACAATTAGAGTTTTATCTATTGGGACGCTAGGGAATAGAGAAACGACGTCAAATGATATTAATTTGTCGTTGGTATCTATAGTATGTTTTTTCAGTTTTTCAACAAGATCCAGGGAACTCTTTAAGTACGGATTTATAGTTAGGAACCCCGAATTGTGAAAATTGTTGCGACAACCATTTTGCCAACTATAGTTTCTGCAATATTACTTCACATCTTCAAATTTAAATTCTACATATTGTCTAGTCAAGACGTTTCCTTATAATAGACGAAGCAAACACCTATGAGCATGTGTATGTACAAGACGATAATTGTAACATAACCCTCAATATGACTCTATTTCTACTGTATTGATCTATTGTTAATACCCTATTCCTTCAATACTGATCCGATGTTCTTAACAAATCCCAACATCAGGCATTACAGTATCGCGCCCTAGATGCTGAAATGTTTGCCAATCTAATGCTTCGCATGACATTTCTACGACAAATGTCAAATGTCATACGCCATTTTTACATTTAGAAATGGCGTCTTCTTTGTATGTCAAAGTGGCGATAGTTTTTGTTTTTTCAAACATCTTTTATAAGTTGCCTTTCATAAGAATCCCTAAAAAAGGCGCCATATAGACATCATTACCACGAAAATAGAAAAAGGCTTTACCAGATTTACAGTATTCTATAAATTATAAGTAGATCCTGCGAACTAATTTTAATAATGTTATTTGTTCAGTTTTATATCTTATTTTTTTAAAAGAGTATTCTAGGGCTGGTAAATTTGGCGTGGCAATTACACCAGTATTGGTTTATATATTACCTAGATAGCTATTCCACCCTGAACACGACAATAAATTTAATGGTAGCATTATTGCATGCCGTATAATGATAATAATGATTCTACTTTGGCCCACAATAGTTCCCCAGATATGAATTGTTTCAGGACAGTGATGGTAAGCTATTTTCGCGTCTGTCCGTTATTTGCCGTAGAAAAAGATCGACCGTCTTCTTTCTCAATCATCGCCATGCATGGTGCATTCCGTACCCATTACAATTTTGCGCCTCGTGGCCGTATTCCTGGTCGGAAGTCGATTGTTTAATGAGTAAACAACTTCAGAGAAATTCGTGCTCTGAAAAGAAAGAAACATGGACTTCCACGAACATTAAGGACACCGCAAAACAACGAGTTGGTAAGGCAGTCATGTTTTGGGCTTCTCTATGAGCTCTGTTCGAAAACATGCCGTTGATGTTAGATTTTCTCCTCGTTCTCTGAGGTGAATCCCCCACGAAGAAGTGAAATTTCATCTCTACAAATTGGTTATAGTGCAGACACTTAATCTATGTAGAGTCCGAATTTTATAAGAAGTACATGTACGTCACGGCTAAAATGCGCGAATTGTACGTACCATTAGCGTCGTAATAAATTTTAAAAAGGGGTATAAAATGTAAACAACTTAGAAATATTAAGTAGAAGCATATTAAGGTTATGAATTCATTATTGTTTTTCGAAGTTCTATGCGAAGCATTCAATAAAAACAAACATTTGTTAATGTTTACTTCTTTAAGTGCATATATCTAAATATTTCTACTAATAACGCACCAAACCCCAATAAACCACACGACGGCAATGAGAGCGGACTTCACCCAAACAGCAACAATCGGCGCGTCCGAACGCGCTTTCGTTCATAGCGCATGATGACGTACATGTACTTCTTATAAAAATCGTACTCTACATGATTTTGTTGCTCGAGAAAATGCATATGAAGCGCTTCTTGTAATACCTGACGACATCCTTACATATATTCTTCAGTGATGAGACTCACTTCCATCTTTCAGCATCTGTAAACAAGCAGAACATGCGCTGTTGGAGCCCTCCTAAGCCCTGACATCTGTATCAGCGTCGCCTTTATTCAGAAGAACATGTGACTGTTTGGTGTACTATATTGTGAGTGGTCCATGGTTTTTTGAGGAACACGAACTGGCTATTTTAGTGACTTATGACCGTTATATACATATGTCCACATCTTGCCGAGATTCAATGAGAAGGATGTGCGAGATGATGTGTATTGATGACGAGGAACTTAACTACAGATTTTCTTCCTAAAAAGCATTTTAAACGCAATCTGCCGAAGTCATAGGGTTAATCCTAAAGAATAAATATTTTAGAAAACGCTCAAAATGTCGATTTAGTTATGTTGAGTTTTATTTCCTTATTGCTTTATTCCTATGTGCTCAAATTACTTTCATTAACGTTGTATCAGGTAGAGTTTTGTTGTCCAAGAAGTTAGCCAATTTAAACCTTACGATAGTACTTACTGTATATTAGTAGTTATTGTTTTAGAAGAATTGCATTGGTACAGTCTAACAAAGTATGGATTTTGTCTTTGAAGCTACAAGATGCATTCTTATGACTGTGCTATTTCTAATACCCATTATAAACATAACAGACCAAAGAGCACATAGTATTTTTAAATATATATTTAGAATGAATATACTAATGTGTTACTGTTCAAGAAATTTTTTGCGGCCCAAAATAGACAGCAAATCATTATTCGTTCTTCATCAATATTATATTTTGTCTCTTAATGGGAATATAATGGCCACAATCAGGAACGCGAACGAATGACATATTTGTATAATATTCAACGAATCAATGAAGGGAGCCCATATTTCATAGTGTTACACACATAAATTCTGAATAGTTCTAAATTTGAAATTTATTTATTATCTATATCCAAACAAATCCTAGACTTTCACATTATAATCAGAAATATTATATTATCACAGTAACTTGTACTAAAACTGCCGCAAAGTATCCCCCCAATATTGTTGCAATTTGCAAGTCAAAATAAAATAGTTTGCATTATTACGATTATTTACGTTCTATTTATTTATGTAGATTATACAGCAGCTCTTAATATTCAAAACAAACTCGTATATAAAGTTAAAAAATGTATATGGCAGACGCGGACATTATAATCGAGGATAGCTTCCCTTAGAGAACTTAAAGCATAAGAGCTTTATTCAGTTTCTCTTTAATAGTTAATATGGACTTTCCGAAGAGTTTCTCTTTAAAAATTGTATGGGCCGTCCATTAAGCCGCATTATTATTTAACACTTTTAGTGATGTCTATTGCTCGCAAAAGAGTTTAAAATTAGAAATGGTGGTGTAAGAAGTAGATAAGGGAAAACAGTACAGGCTAACGAATTAATATTCAATATGAGCCGTAATAATTTATAAGTAATGAAAGCAATCGCGTATATAGTTAACATACCTTCCTTTTACGACATCTACGAAGAGTTAACTTCCTAATATTCATTCTCAACTAATTTCACTTTCGACGTAGTCTTCAATGGCAAGTTCACTTTACTCGTACTGAGGCTAATTGTAAGTTAAAAGAAACTGAATTGACAGTAAAGGAGTCTGTTTAGATTTTATTTGCTGATTCTGAACGTAATGTCGTTGATCTTAAGGAGACAGATGAAAACGTTGTGAAAAAGTAAACGTAATTTTATGCTTTGTTTGAAATATCAACAAAATATTCCGTACTTCTGTTAAAAAATATTCCCCCTTTAAAAATGGTAATGCGTAGATTTATAGCTATAAAATTTTGATTGAATATTTTTGCGATGTTGTATTTAAAAATAGAAGCCCGTCAGATGTGTTTGTAATGATATTGAATCTCTGTTTCTTTTTGAGATGTTTATAATTATATTTTTAAACAGAAAATAGTATGATTACAGAGAAGTAATATTTACGGTTATCGAAATTTTAAAGGCGATTAATATGATTGTGTTGGCATATGGTAATAAAGATCGTATACAGAATTAATTTTATAATGGAATTCTTTTATGATTTTGATGGTACTAAAAAAATTTTTATACACTGATATGTTTATTTCGAATATTAAATTAAGTACCTCATCTTCTCATGACGGGAGATTCTTGACGATATCTGAAATTGTTGATTGGGCTATTGCCATCGTTTGTTGGATTATTGTAATCCGACGTTTAATAACAAAATACAGGATGTCTTACAAGCGGGAACGTACAAGGAATTAAAGAAGGACCCTGCATCATCGGTGGAAGCCAAAATATATAATACACTCTTTAAATACAAGGCAGAATTCTCCAACCAGAATATAAAATTTAAACTCACACCGCATTGCAGCAAGCCACTGCATCTATACGGCTTACCAAAAATCCACAAACTGGATATTCCCTTAAGACAAATTGTTAGTTCTAGAAACTCCCCATGTCCCCCTCTAGCCAAATTCTTACTATATACCGGGTGCGCCATTAGTGTGTCGGCGGAATTTAGCATGAAAAGTACTAGAGATAGGAAAGTGAGATTTCCTGTACGTATATAGTTTTATACTACACATTTTTTAAATTATTTAAAAATATACAGGGTGTTACAAATTTGCGCAGTCAGCTTCTACTTTTTTATATTAAATAGTTTGCTATATCTTTTAGTAATTATTTTGATAGCCACCTAAAATACCTTTGCAATGATATATGGTTATATCGGCTTCCGGTCATTAGTTTTGGCAATATTGTAAATTTTGTAAAAATGTTTACATTTGCAGCTTTTGAGATTTAAAATGTTTATATTCTAAGCGGATGTAGTGTCGATCGTTATTCTTTTGTTAACAATTTGGGGGGGATACACTTTATGCTGATTCAAAGTGGTGTACCGTAAAAATTATACAGGGTGTTAAATATGTCACGGCACATTTGCCGAAATTCAACCCTTTTTTTCGATTTTTTTAAATGCAAACTATATATTTAGATATTGCCAGCAAATTCCTTGTGAAATTACCTTTAAAATGGTACCAAATAACTAATTTCCAGTGTTTTCGCAGATTTTTACAATTTTTATGGAAAATATTTTAATAATTTTATAAAGATTAAGTCATCTACCTCTGCTCATTTGCTCTTTTTATGTAAATTGTTTAGATTACTTAAAAAATTAAAACAACCGTACATGATATAAAATTATTATTATTGCAGTTGATATGCATCCTGTGTTTTCCAACACACTCTTCTGTATTGCTTTTATACACTTTTAGTTGTACAAAGTTATGTATTGGTGTTGGAAATAAACTATTATTATTATTATTATTATTATTATTATTATTATTATTATTATTATTATTATTTATACCTTTAAATTTTTTAATCATAAAATAATTCAAAATATGCTCAAATATGTTTCCATTCTGTTCTATGGATATTCTCAACCATCTCTGTATGGACTGCCGTAGGTTTTCAGCCATATTGTCCTCGTTCAACTGAAGAAAAGCATTTCTTATACGTTGCTGCATATCTTCTGCCCTTGTAGGAGGTGTCATATAAACTATGTTCTTTATAGTAGGCCACAGAAAAAAGTCACAAGAGGTATGGCTAGTTTACTGGACATTCTCTCCCAATCCACCTATCAGTAAACACCCTTTCTAGGTGCGCTCTTGCAACACTACCGTAATGTGCGGGTGCACCATCATGCTGATACCACATGAAATTATCTGGAAGACCTTCTACTATTACTGGTAAATTATTTTGTAAGAAGTTTCTGTAAATTTCAGAATTTAGAGTATTTTAAAAGAAAAAAAGGCCTACCACGGTGTTTCCTAAAATCCCTTCCCAAGTGTTAACACTCCATTTGTTTTGATATAAAACGGGCTGCACAAAATCAGGGTTTCTTGTGTCATGGTAGTGTACATTTTTCCTGTTCATAATTCCAGAACTACTAAATGTTGCTTTATCTGTGAAAAGTACATGATTTAAAAAAATGCATCTTGACATAACCGTAAAAGCAGCCATTCACTATGCACAAGTCTCTTTTCAAAATCTGTTCGTAGTAAGCCATGGTGAATATTAATTTTATAAGGATGAAACTTACATATGTTTTCTTAAAATTCTCCTCGCGGTAGAGGTTGTAATTTCATGTTGTTTCGAAATTGCCCTAGTAGATACATGCGGATTTTCTACAACGGATTGAATGACTATCACTTCTTTATCTTCTGTAGCAATAGTTTTTGTTCTTTTTTGTTTGAGATAATTCACTGAACCCGATCGAACAAACCTTACTAATAAATTGTCAAAGCTCTTACCATTCGGGGTTATTGATGCTAGTAGTGGATATCTGTTGCAAGCGCCAAGAAGAAATACCATGTCTATGAGTTCCTCCTTCGAGAAATTCATTTTTAGTTCAATTAGGTAAACAATAACAGGAACAAATACTTGAACACCGGATTATAGTAATACGTAATGACTAATAATTAATAAATAAATAATTCAAATTGCAAAAACGGGCGATAATAAAATTATAACAAATATTGAAACGTAAGAATACGCAAGAGAAACTGCAAAAACGGCTTATATGGAAACACAGATTTGATATTTCTTTAGTCTTCCTTTTTGTTTGAAAATCATGTCTATCTAACCACGTTGGAGTGATCCACATATTGAGTATTGTTAAAATATTTTTCATAATATGGTAAGAATCTCGGAAAATACTGGAAATTAGTGCTATATTTTTGGTGCCATTTTGAAGGTAATTTCACAAGGAATTTGCTGGCAATATCTAAAAATATAGTTTGCATTTGAAAAAATTGAAAAAAATATGGTTGAATTTCGGCAAATGTGCCGGGACATATTTAACACCCTGTATAATTTTTACGGTACACCACTTTGACACAGCATAAAGTGTTAGCCCCCCAAATTGATAACAAAAGAATATCACTCGACACTACATCCGCTTACAATATAAACATTTTAAATCTCAAAAGTTGCAAATGTAAAAATTTTTACAAAATTTACAATATTGCCAAAACTAATGACCGGAAGCCTACATAACCATACATCATTGCAAAGGTATTTTAGGTGGCTACTAAAATAATTACTAAAAAATATAGCAAACTATTTAATATAAAAAAGTAGAAGCTGACTGCGCAAATTTGTAACACCCTGTATATTTGTAAATAATTTAAAAAAATGCGTAGTATAAAACTATATACGTACAGGAAATTTCACTTTCCTATCTCTAGTACTTTTCATCATAAATTCCGCCGACACACTAATGGCGCACCCGGAATAAAACCAATAGCGAGGAAAACACAATCTGCAAAATCCAACACACAAGATCCTCTAGAAAAAATCCGAAAACTTGAAACTTGAAGAACAGGACATGTTGGTCAGTTTTGACGTCACCAGTCTTTTCACGAATGTACCAACCAAACCTACACTGGCAGCAACTAGGAACAGGCTCTCGACCGACACCACATTACGAAAGAACTTCATTGAGTGTGAATGCCATCATGGAACTACTGTCCATCTGTGTGAACACGACATACTTCCAGGTGGAAGACAGGTTTTATCAACAAGAGTTTGGCATGGCAATGGGCTCACCACTATCTCCGACACTAAGCAATATCTATATGGAGGAATTTGAAAGTAGAACTATAAATTCATACAAAGAAAAGCCAAAAATGTGACTACGATATGTAGATGACACATTTGTAATATGGTCCCATGGTGAAGTAGCTCTGAATGAATTCCTATAACATATAAATAATATGGAAAACACCATAAAATTCACCATAGAAAAAGAATCGGAGGGTAAGATACCGTTTCTGGATGTCCTGGTACATAAGAATTTTGACGGCACACTTACGACCACAGTGTACAGGAAACCTACACACACAGGACAATACTTACACTTACACTTTGACTCCAACCACCCGAACAACGTGAAAGTTGGAGTAGCCAGGTGCTTGTATGATAGAGCCAAGATTATCTGTTCAGAGGAAGAAGATCAGGGAAAAGAGTTCCGCAACATAACCCACACCCTAAAGCAGAATGGTTATACAGACAAGACGTTGGCAGTAGCAAAAAAGACTCGCGTAGCACAGCAGGGGCAACATCCACAACGAAACGACAAGGTGTGCACAACAGTTATCCCCTACGTAAAAGGCCTAACCGAAAAAATCAGGTGAATAGGCAACAAGTACAAGGTTAGAACATCCATAAGAACAAACAACAGCAGATCAACACTAACAGAAACCAAGCCGGACAACGTGAACCGCAGAACGAAGGATTGTATGTACATATATACCAGGTACCATGTGAATGTGGGAGAACATGTATTGGAGAAACAAGCAGACCCATGCAAGTGAGAATCAGAGAACACAAAAAAAATGGTTCGACTAGGGAAAATGGAGAAATCACGTTTGGTGAAACATGCATGGAAAGAAGATCACAGGATTGAATGGGACAAAGCGACAATCCTGGCAAGGGAAAACCATTATACAAAACGAAAACTAAAAGAAGCCATAACATGGCCATAACATCAAATGCCATAAGTACATCAAGCCTGGATATTAATCAGGTATGGTTAGCTATGATTAAAAATAGCCTAAGCAGAAAACCGGCAACCACGATACCAGAGGCAGAACTAGTGACGCGTAAAAAAAACTGCGCAGGCCTTGGCGCATCCACATTTGCGCATACGACATGATGTTGACATGTATTGTCAAATGATAAATGTCATGTTATTTTTTTATATATCTACATATAGTTTTTCCACCTGTGACATAGAAAAACAATGTGTTAATGAGTTTAGAAAGATACCCCGATGATGGCAGTAGAGGAGCTACCGAAACGTCGGATTACAGTAATCCAACAAACGATGACAATAGCCCAATCAACAATTTCAGATACCTCATCTTCTGATCAATTAAGTCAGAACTCGAAGAAAATTGCTACCTAGACAGGTTGCTTCATTAATTATGAGAAATATTTTAACTGGAGACACTACGTACGATGAAAATAAAATTTTGCATGGAGATTTAGTATTATTAGATGCTTCTTATGGTGGAATTTTCCGAAATTAGCAAAATTAGAGCAAAGAGAAAAAATACCCCTTTGTGTTACATCCATAGAACTTTTTTGGTTTTTTGATTTACAAGCACGAAATTAGCATCATCTATACCTTGCTTTTTATTAAGAGAACCAAAAGATGTAATCTCCAGTTTGGTACAGAGTGAAGTATGACTCAATCAGCTCATGATTTTTATCTGTAGACATTACCATGACAGATGAGCTTAAACTGAGCAGTTCAGAATCCAGAAATTTACTTCTCATATTGTTTTTGCTTCAATTTTATCTTACACTTAGATCTAATGCTTATAAAGAAAGCGAAATCGATTGACTATGTGTTGTATGTGTTTGGTGACATTACTATTTTCCATACACGAAAAGATAATTGTCTCCAAATGTGTATTTTTTAGCCTTTGAGTTCAAAATTGGTCCAGCTTTTTTCACATAAATCCTTATAAACTACATATGTATGTACATATGGTGACAAGAGGACATTTCCAAAAAGAATACGAATCACATCTAGTATTATTTACCTAGTTTGCAAACATCGTTCCTAGAAAAAAATCTACGATGCGGACGTAATTCCAATAAACGGGAGAATAGTTCCTGGTAAATCCAAATCATTTCTGTGTGGGCCCTCCTACGTGGAGATTTCAGTAGCTTAATATCGAACGCGATCAAAATTCAATTACCCAAAACACATCGTGAAAGTGACTAATTGCATTAAGTTCCTTCCATTAGGAATTCTAGCCGTACTCGATATGTTATTTAATGCACCGTGAATATTAAATTTTAGACCTCTTGGTTAGCGATGTGCCTATCGATTTTGCTCTTCTTGGCTTGTCGCATTATTAATGCACGCACGTATAAGCACTCATTGTTCGGAACGCACTGTTCCTATCTGTTTACACACTTAACCGTTTTAGTCTATATTAGATTATGAATTAATAATATTGTTTGTCTCTTGTATCGTATGTTTCGGTTATGTGTATATAGCTTTCCCTGCCTTGTGATATACTAACGTGTTTGTTACATATAGCCAGCAGATAATTGATCTTTTAATTGGAATATCGTCTGTTTGTTTGAATTCAAAGAGATTGCCTATTACATATTCTGGATATGTTACATTCCTCGGTATTTGAAGACACAAACACAATATAACAACGAAACTGAATGAATTGCATCACAACACGCTTCTATATCCCAAATTATGTACTTTGATTTTCAAGAAATAGATGACGATAAATAAGAAACGGTTGCAGTTCGTACAAATGCGTATAGCCTTGATTTGGAAATTGTGCAATATATTATAGAGCGGGATCCCATTAATTTAATATCATTAATAATTTAACTGGGAAAACTAATCCAACCAAATCCAATACAGCTGAAAACGAACGAGACACAGCGTTACAACGAATGAGATTTACAGTAGGAAGCTTAAGAAAAATTTGCTACCGCTAACAAACGGGAATTTTATTACCGCATCTACGATAAACTAGATTACTAGGATGTAGATAAAGAATCGTTTTGGGGAATGTAGGTTTTTTTATGTGGTGTTGTACAGGATAAGTCTCTTGTTGATTATATACATATAAGTACGTTTTTTTATAAAACAAGTATGGCGCTCAATATTAATACAGACAAGGAGTACGCCAAGGTTGTCCGACACGGATTTTAATGAATCTCAACTACGTTATAGAGGAACCTCCCTCCTAGGTTCTGAAAACATCAACGTTGTTTAACGCGTTGAATGAACGCGCTAAGTTAATTCCTGTATATCTATAATGTTAGTTTCTCAACAAGCAAGCCTTTGTAGTCCAGTGGATAACAACTACGCCTGCTACGCCTGTGGCTTGCGTTCGGTTCCTGCCAGTATATTTTTTTTAATCATATTGCGCACGATATTAACAGTTATATATTATCCAAATTATTGATAAATAAAATTTTTCCCCGTCGTAATTTTATTATTAAATAAATTGGAAACAAATTTGCGTGTCCCTCCCTTGTGAGTAATTTTCCGGTCACGTTAAAATTCACTCTACATTTCCGAATGTTGAAAATACTGCAAGAGACAACGCAACTGACTAATTCTGAGGCTACCAATGGTACAACTAAGTTCCAAATCTATTCCTTTTATGATTTTGACCAACTTACCAAAATTGGATTTTTAACGAAGAAAGTAATTTACATGAAGAAGAGCTGTTAACTCCTTGTAATAAATGAAGTATTTTAATGCTTGAAAATAAATTAGTATTGGTAGTCATTGATTTGGTAATAATCCTATATGTGTAATCTGTGACATATTTTACACAAACTCTGTGTTATACATAAATAGAAAGAATAATGAGGATACAAAAGCACAAAGGCGTAAAGGGTTTCCAAAGTAGAAATCTCCACTAGGGAGATTACTATAACCTATTTCCGTAAACCCAAGTAAAAGTTTCATCGTAAGTTTGTGAATGCCTCTAAAATGTCATTGGGAAAGATGGGGTACCCGCTGGTGAATCCATCCAGACGTGTGTATGACACTGGATCGGTTCAATACTACAGACTAGAATTAAATTGCTACATGAAGCTGAAACAACTGGCGGAACATCACAGGGTCTCGTGGAGATGGGTACCGAGCCACTCCGAGATTAGTTGAAACGATCTTGCTGACGGATTAGCAAGAGCAGCCGGTGATCGACCATTCACAGGAGCAGAACCGACGTGGGGACTTACAATTAGTTCGTTCCCAGACACCGTAAAATCACACTGAACAAACACGACATGCGCATAGCAAACTCTCTCCAGTGTAGAAGCTGTGGCACCGTAGAAAAAACTCGCATGTATCTACTTGCCGCCTAAAGGAACTAACTCATGACCAACTGACACACTTCTTCTTGCAAGTACAACCGAGTCGGAAGGCCTAAACGATATATGGGTACAATAGGCTACTTGGCGGAGCCGCTGCGTGAGATTTACCCGCCTACAAAGGAAGGAAAACAAGGCTTCCTAAGAAGTAATAAAAAGAGATCAAAAGAAATATCTGAGAGTACAATTGGCAAACAGGAAATAAATAATACCGAAGTAGCGACACTTTTGAAATTAGATTGGCACATGAAGATTAATTGGATAAATATGTAAGAGATAACAGAGAGGTGGTGCATTAATTTCTTATTCTTCCATCATGAATGAGACTTTGGACTCCAAATTTTCCACATCTGGTGACTTTTCGAGTTTCTAATTTTGCATTTATCTAATTCCTCGATTTCTGATCAAGTCTTATATTAACCAAAGTTATTGTTGATTGAATAATTTTCGCTGTCATCTTGTGACTTTTACCCTTCGGATGACCGGGTGAAATAAGCGGCATAGAGGACCAGGTGCAGTCGGTTACTGACCCCATAAAGTTTTAGTAAATAAATCAACATAATATTAGATAATAAACAAATATTTATTATAATAAGTGTTGATACATCTCTAAAGACCAGTCCATTGCAATAAAAATATTTTCTGAAAAGAGCGAATTCAAATTCAGGATATACATTAGTGCTGCAGATATCCGACAAAATTAAGATCCGGATATCCGGATCCAAAACTATGCGGATATCCGAATCTTTGGATCCGGATTCGCTATCCAAAACCTCAGATCCGGATCCACTATCCGAAACCTCGGATCCGGATCCGCTATCAGAAACTTCGGATCCGGATCCGCTATCAGAAACCTCGGATCCGTATCCGCTATCCGAAACCTGGATTGAGCAGAAAAATTTCATTGCAACTTTTTTTTGTTTGGAATTAACCGATTTGTGCTTCATAATTGTTACTTCATATTTCTAATTTATTTAGTAAAACCTTAGATTTGTGTTTCTCTTCAGACCAAATACATACCTTTTGTTCCCGATTTTTCATTTTATTTATTTATTTAACATACCAATAAAGTAGTTATTTTCTTCTTAAAACGTTGTACATAGCAATACTACTTATAATATTAATGAATAATATTGATTTGTTTTATTATTTTACAAAGCAAAAGGTTGGAACGTAAAACATTTTTTCTTTACTATGTTAGCGAGAACTCGCGAACAAAATAATCTTATTGATACAAATCTCATAAAGAATGCAAATTTGATGATTTTCAATAGCAGATTCGGATGTAAGGTTTCGGATAGCTGATCCGGGTTTGGTTTTGGATAGCAAATCCGGATCCGAGGTTTCGGATAGGTGATCCGGATAGCACTCAGATCCGGATATCCGGATAGTAAATTATCTGGATCCAAAAGCTCTAATATGCATACTATAAATCTATACTACTAAACTACTACTACTACTACTATCAAAGTTTGATTTCACTAGTGTAATGTGATTCTTGCAAATAAACTTAAGCCATTTATCACATTTGTAGCAATGTAAAATAATTAACAATATATAGTTACTCCATAACCCAAAGACTATCTACCAAATCTTTGGCCCTGTTCTTTTTCTGGCATGTTGTTTATCATTCCTGTGTAGATTTGGATATTCCAACAATATGAATTTTTTACATCACACAACGTCTATACATATTTTTACTCCATATCAGGTGGTTTATTTCCTGACCATCTAGCACCATGTTTCGTCAATACTGTGTTCACAACATCACATTCTGAAGATGACAAACGATCAATAACATCGGATAACTCTCCAATGGTGTAGTCGTCATTTTCACTGACTTTCAAATAGGTACATTGCCTTCAGTCTCTGATACATCTTCATCAGAAACATCATCATAAAATTTGTTTGTCATCTTTTCTAATTTACTTTGAGGTGAAGTTGTATTTATATAGCGACAACATGTAAACATTGAAAACATGTGTAAAATAGTAATTGCAATAAAATAGATAACTATGATAGTACACTGACGACCACGTGGGATAGCAAAGTGACTCCAATCAAATCCTATTTTTTTCTGAAAACAGTTCATTGACCTTTGAGTAATGTCAAAAAACTCAGCTACAAGAAACATGAAGCTCCAATATTAAAAAGGGAAAAAATACAGCAATATGTATGTATAAGCAATGGGGTAACAATATCACCCCACCTGGTCATTCGAAAGTTAATAGATCTGAAGAATGTAGGCAAATCGACTTGTTTTTAGGTCGGTATTCGTAAAGAGCGCATCCTAGAATACGATAAATGACAGGTTATATGGCAGCACTGAACGCCCCTACCAACGTATTTTGTTATTTCTGTATTTGGGATTCCAAAAATTCCGTTCATGACATGCACGTCTTCGAATCGTGAATCGCGTTTACTACTAAAATAGAATCTCGTATATCGGGAGTGATTCAATTCAAACTAGATAGTGGTAGTCCTGACAAACAAACCGGTTAAGAAGTCACTGCAGCTGTGCCCATGATAGCTTGCTCCCATTTTCTGATTGCTTCGCTTTCGATGATACTTTTCTATTGCGTAACCAATATTATACTTTCTCTCTGGTATTCCATCGTTATTTTAACCGCACTTTTTGCTACACCATACTCAAAACTGCAAATATCATTCTATTTTTATTTTTTCTATTTAAATTTAAGAAGAGAAATGAATTTAGAATTGATTTTCAACGTTTAAAGTGTTGACAAATTTTAAACTTAGAGAATGGGTTTTGAATTTTGATCATACAGGGACATCTATTGGGTAGTAGCCTAATATTGTTCTAAAATGATTGATGTGTTCTGTAAAATCAGGTTGTTTGCTGAACTAACGAAAGTTTACCTAGTAGTTCATAGATGGCAGCACGTGCATTGATTATGTGTTATTGATTGAAACTTGTCTCAATAGATGGCAGCACCAAAACGGATGTTATATTTAATTTATGTTTTATTATTTATTTATTACTAATTGATGTCTTCTTGATTGGGGTCCAATTAATTGTCATGATTTTAATTAATTTTGTAGTTCTAAAAAGAAATAAGTAAAGAAATGCATCCCTACACATTTTGTACGATTCTATTAAACATATTAGTGAATAAATTTCCATTGCACTATCAATAAGTAAAATTGTTCATCACTCCAAAACATAAACTATAAATCAATTATAATAGGCGTGGTCCTATATACTCTCAGAAAAAGGCTACCGCAAATAAAGCGGCACGTTAATGAAACAGCGAGGACAAAAGAGCGTGAAAAATCGGCATCGCCCTTTTTTCACAAGTGCCGGCGTTGAATTTGTACCACCTGAATATTATTGCGAATTGTCGTCAACCTGAAAAATACGGTCGAACACAATTCACGAGGTTTTGGCAATTTACAATAAGCGAACAGTTCACACTTTTGACAGTTTACGCCGGTGACAAAATGAAAGGGAAATATTGGGGGACGCCGAATACTACACGGAATGTTTTGTAATTTTTTCAATTTTAACGAAACGATCCCTATTGTGTCAGTCGAACGTTCTCTCTGTATGTAGTTCTGTTTGTGATTATATTATACTTGAGAGCTGTGAATGAGGTGTATTCAAAGCAGGTAACTCACGGGCAATTTGTTACGTTTATTGGTGAATACAGCTACCTGACATGTGATGAAAAATGTGTCGATTTGTTTTTGCTGTGGGGTGTAATTTATGATGCTGAAGAATATAGACAGATTGTATAGAATGTGCTTTCGTGTAAGTAAATAATTTTGTAAATTCAAATTATAATTTGAAAGCGTAAATTTAAGAGGGACTTCAAGAATGTCATATTTATTCCTGTTACTTTTTCCAATTGCAGTTCTATTATAGCGATGTTATTTATCTTCTGGTGTAATTGTCGTTTCATTTAACTCCAAGTTGGGCCCCAAAATTTTACCGAACGTCTGGAACCAAGCTAAGGCAAAAGTGTACTTCTTCCATCATCATACTTGACAGGCTGCTCGGCGCCATCAATGATGAGCGTTTGGCTTTCGCAAAGTTTATTAATTGAGTTCAATAATTTGTAATATTACATATCCACCAATTTACACTCTCCTCATATCAGCCTGGCCACTTCCGAATGATAACACCGCCTTGAAGTGATGTCACGCTCATCTGTAGGAGTCGTCAGTATCATGTTGATGTAGTCTGCAAATGGGTGCGGAAATACAGGTTCACAATTATATGGCGTTTCTCTAAAAGACCTAATCCACCACTCAGCACTATCCCTGTAAAACGTAAAGATTGCCCTGGAAGCCACACCTTACCCATAGCCATATCTTGAGGTTGAGAGCGGTTAAGATGCTGCTTTGCTCCATATGTTTGTTGGAAGCGTCCATAATTCTCACATGCACATCCTGGTACGTCTGCAATGCACAAATTTGCTAAAATCTGGTCGTCCAACGTACAGTGGACATGCGACGGAACTGGTCACGAAAATCCTCGAGAGGGTACCGCGTTTGGAGAACCCTTTGCCGAAATTATGCATTTATTATTACTTGTACACAAATAATCTGCAATGCGAGTTTGTTTTTTAGTTTTACATATAACATTAGAAAAGCTATGTTGTCACAGAGGGATAAGAGATTGGACATGTGCTTGGTGGAATTAAACTTATTATTTTTCCACCATTTTTTCAAGTTATTGACGCTTTCCATGCCCATGTCGTCTATAACTACATCCTCGGTGCTATCTGAAAAATCGTCGTCTATATTCAGTAGAAATGGAATTATTTGGTTCAATTTATTCTAAATGACTTACATAGGTTCCTTTCGGGGACTTCATTCTGTAGGTGCTCTTTTTGTAGTAATTATGCTAAGGGCAAATGATCGTCGCTGTCGTATTGATTAGAGTCCCAATTTAACAATTTCCACCAAGAATCCTTTAGTACGCTTTATGATAACCAAGCTTGGTTAAAAATAATTATTGTATTGCGAATTGAATGGTGTTTCAAAACAGTATTCATTTCACCATGTTCAATGGAAGGAATGTGCAACTATGTTTCCATCGGCACTATGAAGTTTCTCGATTGGAGAATGAGCAAAGTTATTATCAATAAGTAAAAGGGCTTTCGGAGTCTTCCAACCATTTTGTGTAATGAAGTGGATTATTAAATCCTTTGAAACACTTTGCCTTTTTGCATTTCCGATAACTACTAATGACTTTAATTTATCATCAGAATTTGCCCCTAGTATAATTGAAATGCGTTTTTTAAGTATTTTGTGTTCACGGGCAGAGTTTTCATTGGCAGCAGCATATGTCTTATCCAGTAGGTAACGAATAAATAATTCACTTTCATTGACATTATATATTTGTATCTGCATAAGCCCCATTTCATCTACTTTGGCTTGAAGGAAATATCCGCCTACAAATACTCGTATAATTCGGTAATTTTCCTTCAAAAAAAAAAGGAACGTTTGAGAATTAGAACTTAAAAGTTCTAACTTTAGAACCTTTAATGCATTCAAATGTCAGGTTCTAATTTCCGCAAGATTCGAATTTGTGCAAGTTTTAATTTGTGAGCGTCTACTGTATTTGTTTGACGATCTTAATTTATCATAATTTTTTCCTTTTATCATATACAGTTTTTGGCCCAGTATTTGGACAACGTTTGCATATGACAGTAGTTTTAAACGATTTCTATTCAAACACTCTCGTTGCGGAGTCTTTTTCGTTATTTGAGATTTCTAAAGTCCGTTTTCATTATTTTAAATTTCTAAAGTCGAGTTTTGTTGATCATATAGTGATGACGTTGTCAGTGTAGGATCTGGTTTCATTTTTCTACTTTCTGTCTTTAGATTTTCAACAACATTTTGTATTACTTCAACAATTGATCATGAAGGGCAACCATCAAATATTTCGTTTTTCAGTTTTCCACGATAATCCCAGGAAATTTGCTTGCTGAGTAGCGGAAACAAAATCCATCTCGAGTCTTCACGATTTTTTTTCTAAAGTTGTAAGTTTTTCTATTTGCTTTTCTGATTTTGGTTGGTTTTCATGAAACCACAATATTTCCTAAAAACCAAATTTTATTTATGCAATCCTTATCCTTTAGGTACTCTACTGTACCGAAGACGTACAAATCATGATGTTTTATATATGTATAAGCATTGTTATTTAAGGATTATCTAATTTTGTCTGTAGGGCAAGTGACATTGTCTCATATTCCTTTTTGATGCTTGTAGAATGAATACCAAATCAAATACAAGAAAATACCCTTTTTTTAAGGAAGGGGAAGTATGGATATCTTTATGGTAAAATATAATATTAATATCTAGATGACGGCAAATAAATGCACAAGTTCAGATCACTGATATGATATGATATAATAATAATTTTGTTTATTAAAATGTTGACTACAATGAATATGTATTATTTTCAGAAAATGCAGACAGATTGTCGAATGACAGAATACCTGTTTCTTCAGAATCTCATACAAATCTCTACAGCAGGACATGTCAGTTTGATTCCATTGGTTTGATTGAGGCCTTGGCATTCACAAGCGAAAAATAGCAGTGATTAGCTGTGGTTCCATCCAAACTATTACTAGTCCAAACTTAAGATGTTTTCTTTTTTGAGTTGTTTATTGTCGGCAATGTTTAATGCATGTATTACATGCCAAATGCTTAGCCCAAGATTTATCCTGTTCTCCCAAGTGGACTCCTCGACGAAACACATCAGAGGGAAGTCAGAAATGGTTTCTTTCGAAAGTTACTTCAAGTGTAGATACGCCAGAAGAAGACATAATAACAGCAATATGTAGCATAGGAAATACTATGTAACTCAAATTAGATTATCAAGTTTATATCTCAAAAACATGGCTGTAAGGACATCAGATATTTTTGAAGTTATATAGAATTGAGCTTGCCAATGATGTGAATGTGTCTTTTGTCAAATACATTGTTATACCACCTATTCTGTTTCGCAATAATGTTGACAGATGATCATCAGATTACTACCTTCTTCTGAATTTCTGTACCAAATAGGAGGCAGATCATATATATCATTTAGAGTTGCCTTTTAAATTCTTACAGCACATTTTTTGGCAAGTACAATCTATCAACGCCATACAATGCCATTGTTGTGCAATATTGGAATATTTGGAAAATCGCTATTGAAAATGTGTAAATTTTATTGCTATAACCTTGTTCTACCAGCGTTGCGGAAGAATGGATGTTAGATAGGATTGAAATTGAATTACCTTCGATACAACTCAAAATAAATGAAATTAATACACCTCAAGTACGCTGCAACTTTCGCTGATTAACCAGCGAAACTTTACACAAAGGATTTCATTAGTTGTTTATTGGATACACCTCGAGATTAAGCAGCTTTCAGAATAGCGCACTAGTGAGTTGAGTCGTTAAGAGCTAAAAAAAATCTATTGATACTGTGAGTGTAAGCATAAAGAACAAGATTACAATTACTGTGAAAAACAATTGGTATATATCCGTTTCGAAACTATTCATAGCATGAGAAAAAAAAACGATTATTGTGATTTATTTGAATGTTAACCAACGTAAATCTATCAAGAAATAATTTTTATTTGAGATTTATTTGAGCTAATACGGATTATACCTATATTTACTAGCAATTAATATAAATAAAACTATAACAAATAAGGTGGCTATAAATCTATAAACTTTTTCTATACAAATAATATAATCGAATACTCAGAAATTATCTTGAGAAGAAATCCAATTACGAATTCGTAGAAAGCTGCTTTAACATATCGCCACCGCCTTGTAAAACGACAAAAAGGATACAAAAAGACAAAAAGAAGATCAAACTTGAAAAAGTCGGGACTCAAAAGGAAGTATGGCCGATATTCCTCTTTCCGAAAGGGGGATAAAGTTAGTGCCAGTCATAGTCTTGTCTTTTCATATCTCTTTCTTACACTTACACTAAACAACGTATAACAAATAAGCTGCCTAAGAAATATCATTATTCATTCGTCGGGTTTTATTGTATTTACCTACTATGTCGGTTTGTTATTGCCTCATGGTCTGTAATGAACGGCTACTGAGTTCATTTTGCTTTATATTTTCTGACCAGGACCGAATTTAATACTGATAAGTTGATAGGTCTAAAACAGACTTATCAGAATTTCCTAAATCTTATTTAAGAGTTGTTAAATACAATACTGTGATAATTTTAAATTAAAAAGTACCGGTGTAGGTTTCGTTGAAATATTTTTTCTGTATCGTCCAATGTGAGAATTTTTAGATTTCCAACGACATTCTCATGAATACTGCACTGTATCCGCGGCTTCTTTTATGTATTCGTTATCCTTTACTTCGAGTTTAACTTTCAAACGATATTTACCTTTCTATTCGGCGTACATGTATGTATTTTAAAAATTTATTTAATTCATAAATATGAATGCAGAAATTATAAAAATATGATCATAGAACTGTTTATGTGTATGGGTCCACATAACATTCTGAAAGTCTAGTATGAATTGCCGAATGGAACAGGTAAAATGGTGTAACGATGGTTCTCATCGTAAATCATTTGACGTGTTGAATGCCTATTCAATGATTCGTTCTGCTCATTAAGGATGAGCGTTTTGATTAATTGTTTTGAGGTGTTACTACACGTGTTCTTACTGGCACTTCTTTTTCGAAGCAGTTATATCTCGTTGCTTTCGAATCTCATCTACATTCGCAAAAAACAAGTTTTTGGATACCTAATAATAAGTAAATATGTTGTAGAATTTAGAATTTAAATTGAAGGTGTTATTGCACTTCGAACTGGTAATCTATTGTGTTCCCTTACATACGTAAGCTATAAGTTTCTGGAATTTTTCTGCAGCTATGGCTCCCCATCCAGCCTAACAATAAGGGCTTTAATACCCTGTAATAGTTGTGATTGTTTGTGAATGACAGCTTTGCCAAAATAACTGGCACAAATTGCTGCAATAGCCGTGCAGTTGGATATCAGGTGTTCAGGATATTCATCCTCTGCCCTGTAAAATCTGCAGTCCCTATTGTGTTTCAAACCTATCCTTGTTATGTGTTCTCCAAGATGGCAGTGCCAAAAAAACCCACCAGCACACGTACTTTGTTTGTACTTAGTTCTATCATAATCCTTGCTCTTTGATTATTGAAACTTCTAACCTTGGAGTGTCTCAGACCAGTGAGATCTTCCTGGAGAGTTGCTCTGAGCTTCTTCTACCTGTCCTTGAGTTCCATAGGTAGGAGTTCTATAGGTGCTCATCCCTATTCCGCAAAACGATTCCGGTCCCACACAAGATGTTGTGGCGACCGCCTATTGATTGATTGATTGATTGATTTGCACACTGGGTACGGATCAGGTATTTCGTCATCCCCTTAACACCGCGGCCTAAGACCTATTGTATTATTCCGTACCTAGTGAATTTCTTTACAAAAACAGGTTTGTCCCCTTTAATATAGGTTTAATAGCCTATATGGTAAACCTCTTTCCGGCAGACCTGTTGGTTGGTTAGTGTTGTTGCATTCAAATAAAATGTGGTAGGCTGTTTCCTCCTCCTCATTGCATAATCTGCAGATTGATTCATCTTTAAAGATTCCAATTCTATGCAGATATTCCCTTAGAGAGCCGTGTCCTGTTAACAAGCTCGTCACTGTTCTAAGCTGTACTCGGTTAAAAGCCAGCACATACGCTGCTAACTGCTGGGATGGCTGCCTCATCATCCGTTTGCTGGGTAACTGCCTTTCAACGTTGTTCCAGTGTACCTGGTGTGCTTTGAAATCCACTCAGCTACTGCACCACGTATTGCAGTCTTAGTTATCGCCAGACCCGATTCCGGTCCAGTGAATTGAGTTGCAGAGCCTCTTCTTGCGAGCTTGTTTGCGACTTCGTTGCCTGGTATGCTCTTATGCCGCGGCAGCAACACCAAAGTGACTTTGTTGTGGTTTGCCGTAGTTTTTAGGTTTTCCAGGCAGTTCCAAGCTAGCTTTGAGGTTATCTGATAGGCTGCTAGAGTTTTTAGGACCGCCTGACTGTTCGATAGGATATGTATCAGCTGACCCTTTCGTTGTTTATCCAATGCCCTTCGGGCACAAATGGGGACCAGAAGTTTGACCTAGGGCTAGGCTTTTTCTAGGTCCATTGGGTTTTCCTCAATTGAAGGTTCCCCAGGTGGTTTCTTTTGTTTCGTTTCTGTAGGTTCCATCTTGTTCCCACGAGTATGGGGGAAAAGATGGTCCGCGCCTATGGTGGCCCCTTCATGGATGTAAGGCTAGTTTCTCCAGAAGGTCGCCCGGTATTCCAGAGTTCGGACTAGTCGGGACTGGTCTTCTATCCAGCCATGCAATCCTTTGGCCTAGTCCGCCACCGTGGGATTTAGTTATTTATTGGGGTTGTCTCCTCTTGGTCCGTCCCATTAAGGCTAGACCCCTCTCCCCTCTCCTCTCCAGAAAGAGGTTAAGATTGTTTATCGGAATTTTTATCGGTCACTTCGCGTTCAATAAACATGTGCATCACGTGGAACTACTGGATTCTCCTTTTTTTTCTGGGGGCTAACACGTCATGGGGTCACAATAAGACTTTCAACTGAGCTGCCGCTCATGAGAAGGAAAAATTGTACTGCGATCAGCTTTGTTAACATTTTAGAGGACAATGACCAGTTAGAAGATCCGAAATTCTCTGCTTTTTCTTTTTAGCTTTCTAAGACGAGGTGTTTTTGTTTTGATTAAGCGACAAAATAAGAAAATCCTTTCATTTTTGGGTTTCCTTTCTGATTAGTTTGGACACGGATAACATGAAACCAATCTCGAGCAGTCTGACTGATAAAAATATAGGTGTATGCTCATTTCATCTATTTGTTGAGGCATTCTTAAATGTAGAGCTTTATGGCGCGTATTTTCAGATGACAGATTGTTGGCGATAACCATAACATTTTTGAAAAACTGGTGTTCCTCTTTCAAATTTTGACCGACCAGAATTCATATTTGTTTAGCTTAGAAATAGCTATCAAAAAAGTCGCTGATTCGATCTCCTTTTGAAGATCTCATAAAATCTTTAGCTGTTAGGCTACTTGGCCGTTTTCTAAACTGTTTTAACCATGCATAAAGGTGCACTCAAAATTAGAGATAGTTAGTTTTGGTTTATCCGCAGTTTATTTGCGGGCTCGTTCCTTTGAAGGTATTATTCAAATTAGGTTATTATTATAGGTATTATGGTTGGTTAGTTGCATCTGATAGATGGCCACAATATGCTTCTTCATGCTTCAGTAACTATAGTGGTTACACTGTTGTTTTATAATATTTACAATTCTACAACATTCTAAAAGACTAGGAGAAGCTGGCAAGAGCAAACACTGACGAGTTTTTGTCTTAGAGCTTTATCATATCTTTATCATATTTTTCGCAGCAATTCTCGGCAATCATCTAAAACCTACCAATTCTGACGTATTTTAGGGAACACCTAGAGTTAGAAAAGAGAATAAGAAAGGCTTTTTCATCACGTGATGCCTTTCCCTAAAATTAGAGAGGCCTTTCTGTAGTAGAGACAGATGATGGTGGTGGGAGCATTGTAGGGAAATCTAAAAATTGTGACAAAGCCTAGAAAACATTGTCACATATATGTATAAAGATCAAAATTTTCTTTTTTGTAAATGACAAAGATGCTTTCTGCCTTCTTCGTTGCTCATCAGAGATGTGAGTAGCTTCTTGATTCATTGCTAAATCTTATTATCTGAACCAATTTCATTGAGGAACGGAATATAAAATATGTACATATACGAATTCTTGTGGTTTCAAGGGGAATCTGAACGGTTTCTAATGAAGGAAGAAGAAAAACAATGCAGTGTAGGACATTATATATGCTGCAATTGCTGTATAACTTGTAGTACTGAAGTGGTAGTAAATAAGTTATTTCAGTAGGCAATAATATCCCATTCTTGTTTATTGTCTCTGCTCGACACGGTCCCCTTTTTAGCACAGGTAAGGCTATTCCAAAATTATAGAAAGTCGTTAACAACAATATAGAGATTAAACAATAAGTTACCGTCCAGAAAAATTAACACCGGTAGCATTTAATCTTCTTAAAATATGATAATTCTTTTTCCTAAACGGTAGATAGGCATTACCTTTCACGTATAAGTTGTTTTGTAGTTGCCTCATTTGCTTGCCAGTAGAAATTGAACTGAAAGCTAATTATAAAATATTAACAGAGAACGATGCAACATTTACTCCATGCTACAGTAACTCATGAATAAATTCCTCATCGTTAGCTGTCTGAAGAAACGGTAGCAAATAACAGCAGTTCAAGTTTTATACTATTTGGTATAACAATCATATGCGTGAGCGGTTACCGCTATCAGTAGTTCTTTTCCAGAGGCCGATGGATACTCTGCGGGAGGCCAGAACTGTTATACAGGTATACAATAAGCAATCTGGCCTTCTTTTTCTAACGTTTGTATTTCCCAGTAGAGGATTTGGTATCGTCCGCAAAGTGGACCCGTGGGAGGTCCTATTTCTAATTATCCTACAGTGATTTTCGACAAAAACCGCTTACTGTCTAATTGTTATTCTGAGGTATACGATACTTTTAAGACGTTTTTTGTAACGATTGTCAGAAGGTGGTGTACTTAAAGATGTATAAATAGTTTCTTTTGTCCGAAAACGGGCATTGAAGTATCTTAATAATCTTTTGGATAATTGGCGGTGATGATGTTTAGCTTACAATAAATTCATTGTAAACAGGTTTAGGGAAAAAATCTTACACGCCTATAAACCTTCAAGATTACTAACGTTAATCGCGGCGGACTGTGCGGACATGCTCTATTTAATTCGATTTAATAATAATTGTTTGCAGCGTTAAATATTGCGTTAGATCTTTCGGTTAATGCAGACTCGCGTATGTAACAATCGCGGCAGCTTTTTGATTTAAAAGGAAAAAATTGATACAAATTATACGAGCGTAGACCACCCGAGTAACGGTGCAAGGCATGATGTTCCTTCATACCGATTCTTCGATAAAAACATGTCATCCATCATCGTTCTGTGCGAAGACATATTCTTTAATGAGCCGACCGCGACCACTAGGACCTCGAGTCTTGATTATAATAAAAGAAATATACATACGTACTAAAGATACCTACATGAATATGTAAGAAGGAGAAAAAAGAAGGAAAAAGATAAGTTAAATAAAGAAGAATCGTAAAACAATGACAGATGAACAATTGATTCTATGACGTAATCCTGTCCTCGAGAGGATATTTCTTCATGTATACATACAATGTATGATTATCGAATAAAATTGTTTTAAACGATTTCAAATTAATAATATTTCTGTTTTACCTGTTCTGGCTTTGTTTTGTTTCGTGGAGTTGCCGCAGAAAATTCTAATTATCTGAAGGGATATTAAGTTAACGAGGATGGCCGGTCCAACTGTCCTTGTCAAGCTGTCAACTTTCTACATGATACACGACAAATACGTTAGATAGCGTCGTACCCTGTTCAGGGTATAGTCATATAGAAAAATAAAAAAATAAGGTTACGAACAGCGAAGATACGGTGACACGAACATTTTGCTCCGTGAAATAAGAACCTTCCTTTTTCTGAACAATTTTAACAGCATATTTTACTTATATACGTGAGGGGGTTTTACGGTGGTCATTCGTTAAATCGTTATTTTATTAAAACACTATTAGTATTATTAGACAGATTTATTTGTAATTTTTTTGGAATTTTATTGCGGCATGGGCAACTGCAATGTCTTCCTAAACTGTATTGCCTCTCAAGATTACTTACCGCACCTTTTACGTTGCTCTAAAGAATGCTTTGCGTTAATTACATCCCAACAGGGAGTAATGAAGTAGTGAAGACTCAAAGAGATCGATGCCACAACTGGGAGCCATTACTAACCTTTTATATACTTGATGTTGGTGACGCGTCGTTCCTAATACAGTCGATTCCCCTTAATCGAGACACAAATGCAAATGGGGAAGTATTCGTACCAATAATCCGTAGGTCCCAATAAACCGGAGATCATGAATAAACCCAAAGAAAACGATCACAGTGTGCATTGTGATCTTATTTAACAAGTGAGAGTCAAGAGTACTTCGCTTTGTTTTTTTGATTGATTCTGTATTAACAAAATTGGAGCGCATGATAAGAGCATCCAAAGGATTTCCTTCATTCCTTTTTTGCAAAAAAAATTGTCTTAACTTCTCGATGCAATTTCGTGCTTCTGCCAAGGCAACGGGCGTAGACTCGATTTCTCCTTTGCTGTCAGAATCAAATAATTCGGTTTCTCGTATGTGTCCGTTCATTTCATCAATGATATCTTTATCAAGATTTTGCTTTTCTTTGCAGCACTTAAATCTTTGTCTAAATCGACGAATTCATGTTGATTTTGTATTCCTGTCTCTTTCATCACAATCCATCGTTGATATCTTTATCTATGGGCTTTCACTCAAGTTTTGCGAATTCACTCTAAAATTGCAATAGGCAAAACAATTTTTTATTGTGTTACTATTAATATCCCTCCAGCTGTCGAAGTTTATGGCTTGCAGAATGTTGACTTTACTGCTTATATCTTTAGCTGTTTAATCCCAATAAAATTTCTTAAATTTTTTGTAAAATAAAATGTACTTCTTTAGTTCTGTACCTAGTTTTTAGGTTTTTAATAGTGTCTAAGGGTTGAGTCAATCACATTGTGTTTGGTGGCAGATATTCGACGGTTATGTTCTTTAGAGTGTCGGTATAAGGATGAGCAGCACAGTTGTCTAGAATCAGAATTATGGATCTGGAACGGTTTTACAATTCCTTATCCCAACTTTTCAACCAATCTAAAAAAATCAACGTCATTAGAATTAGGATAGTAGTCTACGGCCAATCTCTGGATATCCAATTCTATAAAACAACCAGGTCTTTTGCTTTTTCCCATAACAAGTAGTCACTTACGGTCATATTCTTACAGCACAAGACAGTTATTCTTTTCATTGCTTTCTTCGAACCTGCCAAATTGTGTTTTTTAAGACGAAGAGAACCATCTGGAGTTGGTCTATAAGCAATACAGTTTGGAAGTCACTGCATTCATCAGAGATAAACAGCTACCAGTTGCAAGCAAGTTAACTTCGCGCATCTCTCTTGAACGAAAGGTAAACAATCAATTTCTTATATGGTGATGTAATCGAATTACGAGTTATACCCTTGCTAACTGGCCGACTACAGGAATACAGTACCACTAAAATGTGTACTCCAACTTAAACCTATCCAACAAATTACGTGTAGATTAGATTGATATTTTCGACCACATCATATACCAGCACTTTTGCACCTGTTTTTTTGTGGCCAATTGTAACACGTTTATCACACATTTCGAAACGAATTTAGACTCAAAGCTTTGTGAGTGACCAGAGTTTTCAAAGCGGCTAGGTTACCGGTCCATATGTAAATGTTTGTGTCTCTCAGGCCCTTATCTAGGTTTTCCCGGACGCAAAGGTCTACATGGGAAACACTTCTGCCTGAAAAATTGTCAGAGATGTTCCTAGGGTTACAGAGAAGTTTGTCTCCATGAATGCCCATACCTGTTTGACAGTTTTGGTTTCGTCCATGTACCAAACATGGAATCCGTTTCAAAATTAAGTTCCGAAGTTGGACCTCCATTCCTCGCGGAATTAGCACTCTAAATAGTCATGACGAGGTGGGTACACTACTCGTTGTAGTTTCTGCGGTTTACTTCGTGCTATATCACTTTTGGTTTAAGACTCCAAGTTCTTCCAGAAAGTTTCTGATACGTCCAAAAGCCAGTATATCTGTTTGGAGATGTTTATGAAGAGGGTGATTTAAATTTAGTCGCTGATCGAGAGCAATCCCTAGATATTTGACTTCTCTGGGATAATTTAGTTGTATCTGTTTAGGAATCAGTTAGGAATATCTAACGAGTATTTCCTTCTAGTGGTAAATTGGACAACAACAATTCTTGGGTTGACACAAAGTCCTTTGCTAAGACAGCAGGTGCTGATGATGTAAAGCGCTTGACGCATTGGGCTAGTAATAACGTTCTCATGCTTGCTCGTTATTGTAACGATTAGGTCATTTGCACAAGCTTGTACGTTAAGGCATTTTCACTGCAGCCATTTAAGTAGATCATACATGACCAAATACCACAACACGGACCATAAAGCCTCTTCTTGGGAGCACCTCCTTACTGGTCTGAAGGATACTGACCATCTACCCAGCGTCGTCGTTATTCTGCGGCTGCAACATTTCATGGGTTGACGGACTCTAAGCCTCTTTACGCCATACCTTTTATTATCGTTTCAAAAGAGATATAAAAAGCACCCTCTACATTGCTAAAGGCATATAGCATTATTTCTTGTTAACGTAACCCATTTCTACCTGTTTCACAAGGTTGTGCATGCTTGTTTCCATAGATTTGCCCACTTGGTAGACAAAAAGTACATAGATTGATAGGATTGTGGGTGTAATTTGGGAATTAACTCAGTTCAAGTGACCTATCTCCCGAAAAGCCATACAGTACATACATCTCCGACAAGCCTTATACAAGGTGATGATTAAATCATAATCCACGTTTTTAATGTGTGTTTCGTTTGTTTTAAGATACTGGTGTTTGTTAGAGACAGCCATCTTGATTTTTTTTAATGGCAACCTATGTTGAATTTAGTGCCATTTAGCAAATAAAAACTGTTGTGAAGGAGTATTAGAAATAATTGAAACTCGACTTACTTAATTAAAGAATATTGCAATAGGTGCTGAAATTGTTGCCTATTTACTTCTTGACGGTATCTAAGTCTATTAACAAAAGCTCCGAGTGGATTCTGCAGGTATGCTGGAATGTTTGTGACCGCAATTCTAATGCGAGCTTCCAGGTCATCTAACGTTGTAGGCCTATTGCGATACACAACATCTTTCAAATATCCCCAGACGAAAAAGTCCATGGGCGTAAAGTCTGGAGATCTATGAGGCCATTCAATCGGACCCCTTCGTCCTTCGTCTGGGTGCAAGTATTGTCGATTTATTGGATTTGGCATAATCTATAAAGAATGGTCCAACGACATTTTCATCCAATATTCTACACCAAACATTAAGTTTATATTGCATGATATTGTGTAGAGGTGAAATATCTAGGCCTTATTCTAGATAATAAACTTTCGTGGAACAAGTATGAGCTTGAAGTAACAAACAAGGCAAAAAAGGCCGTAATGGTCTGTAGAAACTCTGCAGGAAATAATTGGGGATGTAACGCGAAGGTACTGCCCTGGATGTATACTGCAATAGTGAGACCAATGATCACTTATGGAGCAGTGGCTTGGAGCAAAAGAACTAACCTGGCTAGTGCGAGAGCTAATCTTGCCAAAGTGCAAAGACTAGCATGTGTATGTATAACTGGGGCAATGAGAACTTGTCCCACAGCAGCTATTGTAGTGGTATTAAACCTTGCACATCTTGGTGGATAGCACAGCGAAAAGGACCACACGTGGAATGATTGGGGAAGGATTAGCTAGGCATATGCC